>JAARMF010005411.1:0-11236 GCA_022844705.1 Toxascaris leonina
AGAACAACTAACCGAAAGTAGTGTCGTTCTTCAATTTCTGTTCAATGCTAGCACAAACTCAAGCACGACATTTTACGGCTATATGTCCCAAGAATGACTTGAAGTAATCTGATCTGAGATAGTGGCAAATGATTGTTGCTTTCAGAGGAAAGCTGTTGAATATTCGCAGCTCGTTTATCAAATTAAAAACCTATTACTGATGTTGACTTTATTATATTTCTTCCAGTAACCATTTTATTTATCCGCACTTTTAACAAACCTAGTTGTAGGGTGGTAGATACTCGACGATGCTTTATTAATGTTAAAGTATTACTTCAGAGCCGTTCAAGTAAGACATCGTTCACGGACGAAAGTAGCTTAACAGGACTACGCATAGGAAAAACGCACCTCAAAAATGAGAAATGCTGCCAGCTCATGACTATTTGCAAAGAAATTGTTTTTGGATTGATAAATATGAACTAGTGAATGCTGCTGAGAAAAGTAGAGTGCTCCGTTGTGAAGCCGAGAGAGAAGCCCACTCTATATGAGGAAAGAACTGAAAGAATGCAGAGTAAACTCTAAATTCTAGCTAGCGTACAGAGAACTGGAAGGCAAATTTTGCTTCAGCTCAAGCCTTTCGTCAGATTGACAGTTGACAAATGGATCAACGGCACTGAAACAAGGTGGTCACCAATAAAATCACAACAATTTATGAAAACCCTTTCGCNGAAGGTGGTCTTTGGCATGACCACTTATTTACAACAATTTATGAAAACCCTTTCGCAAGGATACAAATCATGGGCCATGCTATAATGGGCGCAAATCGTATAAAAACCACTGCTGGCGGGAATAAAGCAACATCTTGGCTTGAAGCCTTTGAGTCCCTTCGATATACGAAAAATGTTCTTTCTGGGGCATATCAGATTGGAACGACAAGCGTGGCGTCCAGCGATGCGTTTTTTAGAGTCCAAAAAGCACATCAGTGGTAACATCAAGAAGCGACAGCAATATTACCTGCAACAATTAAAACTCACAGAAAGTTTCTGACCTCGGTTCACCTTATCGGTGATTCTAATAAAGCCTTCAGCACCGCTCAAAATCTAGCTGTTTCACTTCTCAAATCTCCACTTCGACTGAAATACGTCGGTGACCCGATGGGACAATTACAAGAGTTTAACGCGCTACAAAAGTTTGTGCTTTTAGTTCAGTTTATCAGTGATACTGACAAGGTTTTTCGCCTTCCAAGACACCCGCACTTGGCTTTCAGGGTTCAAAAAGTAGTAAGTACCCGTTGTAGTCTCGATTGCTGGAGATGCAAAAAGACGTCGCTCGGTTAGCAACGCATGTGCGCGCGTTCTCTCTCTGTCTCACTTCTATGCGTGCGTATGTGGCAAAACCAACACATTGTTTCTGTCCTTTTATTGCATAACAATTAAAGCGATACGAGCGCAAAAGGCAAAGACGCAGAGGCTAAAAATTTGAATGTTGAACCGATGTGGTACTCGCGATAGGTGTGTAAGTTGATTTACTGTTCGTTTTGTGGTTACTGGTGTTCGGATCGATCGGTGAAGCGTTTGGTTTGTGGTGGAGGTATTGCCTCAACCGAGCGTGGTGTTTGGTTCGCGGATGCTGGATGTGATTGTAATTTGTCAAGGTTTTAACCGGGTTGTGCTAAACCCGACGCGGTTGAAGTGTGCCGTGCGATGTTTCTTTTGTTGCAGTCTTGAGTGCAGCTCATTTTTTGACCGTTGTAATCGGGTGACAAGTCAAGTTCAGGGCAGCTATTTATATTATTGTTATTATTATTATTATTATTATTATTATTATTATTATTATTATTATTATTATTATTATTATTATTATTATTATTATTACTTTCTTTTAGCGTAGTTTCAGTTCTTCGCTGCATGAAAATTCTGTCGTTTATATTCTGAGAGGCCTTTATATATTTAAAAAAATACTGATGGTTTGTTAAGTTTTGGCTAATGAAAACCTTGCACAATTAAAGGTCAGGTGGGGAAGTGAGGGCAAGAAGTTTATATCCTGCCAACTTGTAAATTATCATGTGCGGTGATGTTAATAGTTGATCTGTGTCGGGTCCGACGTTTATGCCGCCTTTGGTCACGACCCTGGACGTGACCCGATTCAACGCATTGTCGTGAATAGTAGCGTTAAAGTTCAGAAAGTAAGGAAACCCACAGCTTCAACCCATGCAGAGGAGAATTCCGTAGCCCCTATCATACAACAGCG
The DNA here is from genome assembly GCA_022844705.1 of Toxascaris leonina. NCBI lineage: Eukaryota > Metazoa > Nematoda > Chromadorea > Rhabditida > Ascarididae > Toxascaris > Toxascaris leonina. Next base: position 2,230 of record JAARMF010005411.1, read on the forward strand.
GAACCTGATTCCGTACGTATCTCGTTCTTTATTTTCTTTTTACCTTTCTTCTGATAGCAGGTCTAGTGCGAAGAAATGGAGCAGTGAATTACATCCTTGCACGAAGGGAGCCATGGCTTCCTACTGCGTAGTAAGGTCATGAAAGGTCAGACCGTACCCTGGTCAGGTATCCCTCTGTGTCAATGTTGCTGCCGTTGTTGTTTTACCCATCAGTTAGAGGGGAGGGAAAGGGCAGGTGGGGTTGGAAGTTGCCACTCTACTCTTCCGCTTTGTTCAAACAAATACTTGTGAACTAGTTGCTCGGTCGCCTTCTTCCGATTGCTGTCTCTTTCTGGAAGTTTCATTGCTTGAGAGGTTACTCATTTGTTGAAAATATTTGAAATCTGAAGCTGCAGAGCGTCGAGCTGTTTTAGATTAGGCCTTAAATATGAAAATTCCTTTAAAAAGAGAATGTTTTGAGTTGTGTTTGTGTGCATGTTTCTGTCAGTGATTTTGTTGCATCATCTAACTACGAATCTTACAGGCCGCATACGCGAGATGGAATTTCCTAAGATCCCGATGAATATAATCGTCGCAATGGATTCTTATGGTGGGATTGGCAAATGTGGCGACATCCCATGGGACCTTCCCGAGGATCGTTGCCGTCTTCACTATTTGACAACAATGACCGTGAATCCGGCCAAGAAGAATGTCGTGCTGATGGGTCGCAATGTTTGGGAGAGCTTTCCAGCGAATACTCGTCCGCTTACGAATCGCATTAACGTAGTGCTTAGCGAGACGGTAAGAGCTTTGTATTTCCTAGTTTTATGCCTTTCTTTTAAATTTGGGTCGGCAACCATGTATGTCCCCCCCCCCCCCCCCCAAAGCTGCCTCATCTGTCCCGTCTGCCCTCACCTGCAGTTCACACGAAATCTAGACGACGTCTGGGCTGTGAAAAGAGGTTTAGTGGATTAACGTTGTCCAGCCTTCCTCGTTTAATTTTGCAATGTCAAATTTAGCATCACTGTATTCTGCGCACTATCGTGCTCTGCGTGTTTCTCAAGGCTAATCTTTTTCTCCATCTGAAAATAGCGTTCTTGCTTTCCAGCTTTATTCGTTTTGTCACTTCGAGCTTTGGGCAGCGTAATGGGCCCATGAATGATATTTTGCTTTGTTAAATATGCATCAAATTGAGATGGTCGATGCAAAAAGACTAATCTGTGAAAGAAAGTGCGTTAATTTTCTTTATGGTTTGTGACTCTTTGAACGAAATGTGCTATCGTCATATATAATCGCATAGAACTAGTATAAAGTCTAGACACTGGATGCATTTCGAGGAAGCTTGAGTCAGTCGGCGTGAAGGCCATGTCGTCGTTTTTCATTCAGTTGCTTTTATGACTAGTTTTGTTCTCAAATGATATTCGTGTGCTGAATTTCAAATCGTGCCATATGTGCCAAGTTTGAAGTTTTTGGGATTTTTGCCGGAAGCTGAGTGATTTTTAATTGAGCGCATGAGACTAAGAATATGTTTATTTGACAGTTGGATGATCCTGCGGACGGAAGTTACATTGTTGCGCACAGTTTTCAAAATGCGCTAGACATTATCAACAGTATGCCGGACAAAGTGGAGACGATTTGGAACATCGGTGGTCATAATCCTTTCGAACAGGGACTCAAGTCGGACCAACTCAGCAAGGTTTGTCGCGTGTTTTGGACCGACAGTGTAGAATTGTTGACTTATTTTGGCTCCATTCTTAGTCATGCTTTCATCAAGATTGTTTGCTTCACTTCTTGTATTCGGCTGATCTTTACGCATCCTCACAGTTTTCAGCAGTGTCTGAGAAAAGTATTTCACTGGGGTCCTGCTCATTATGGGCGTCAATATATTTGCTTCTGAAAGAAACTCTTCTTGAATAGTAATAATAGTAGTTTTCTTTTCCTTTTTTTCTCTCTCCCTTTTTTTGAAATGTTAAAAAAATTCTGCAGAGGCTCAAAGTTCTGATACCGGAAAGAGACGATTATAAATAGCGCACCGAGAAGTGGATCATTTTTTGCTTCCGATAGGGGTGGATGTGTGATGGTGTAGTCCGCTGCTCTAAAATGTAATTTGTGGTACAGGGGTTTTGCACATTTTGGGGATCAGCAAAGGGTTGTTGTAATTGCTTCGATAGCATCAGCTAGAACGTTGCTCGTTAAATCTGAGGTAAATTCAGTATCAGAAAGACTGTTTGTAATGAGAGTTGGTGGCCTTATTAGCGGACTGATTGTATGAAAAATCGCTAGATCGGATTCGAGAGTCTTTTGAACAATCTCATCCCCGCCTTCAACTGAAAAGGTATGTATTCGTCAAGGAAAATGAGTGCCGTCATGGTAGCCTACTCCCTCGAATCTTTGCTCTCGCATGCGGATGCCCAAAATTTCAGAACTGTGTAGCTTGCGTAATAAAAATAGCGACAAGTGAATGCCATTATGAGCTTTACATAGCATTTTACAGCCAGCAGGTCGATGGTTCTATCGGAAATCGTAGTAAATTTTTGCATTGCAGAAATACCCACGTATCTCAAGCGTCCTGTTGCCAGTCCATTGATCCATAGTTTCAGAAATTGTTTTGTTCTTCTCGACCTCGTGTTTGAGATTTCATCTTCCGGTTCTTTTCTTGTGCGAAATTTTTTACCTCAAATTGTCAAATATTTTCATTTTTATGACTTTTCTCAACGTATCCCTTCTTCGTGTCTGTGGTCAAAAACTTGTCCGTCCAGGGCTATGGCTGCAGCAGCGGCTGAAAAGATGACACCTAGTTACACCATCCCTCTTCTTCTAGCAGGTCGTTTATGCACCTTTTTAAAATCCCTCAAAACATTCACGTTAATAACCTAGCCAGAATTTTTTACTGTTGACGTGAAGTCTGGTGACGACAAAACCCACCATATCGCAGATATGGTGGGTTTTGTCGTTGCAGGGGAGCAAATCAGTTGCGAAGCAAGCATTTCACAGGTAATCACACCCTCAAAATTGCTTTCATTGAATAGCTAATTTTTGAGAACGGGATGCGGCTGTGATAAGAGAAGTGGTGGAGTGACGGACAGGAGCATAAATATGTTCAAACTGCGGCCTGTTAATTTTCAATTGTTGGGATCGATGAACATGACATTTCTGGGTAATCGATCTCTTTCCCGTTCTCGCTTAATCCTCACATTGAAAGAACCGGAGGCCTCAAATTGGTCACTAAATATTTCCTAACATCCCTTCAAGTTGCTTTGCATAACTGTTTGGTGCACACAGTGGTGCTGTTTTCGTGCCTTCAAATTGGAGTAGTTAAGGGGTTGGGAAGAAGGATGATTGAATTACTTCCGGGGCCTAGCTGAAGTCTGGCAAAAATGTGAAAGGGAAGCTCTGATAGAATTTTATTAGAAATGTCAAAAAGGTGCAAGAAAAACTCGAAGCTGCAAAAGAAGGGAAGGAATTTTTACAAGTCTCAGTAATCATCATGTGTACAAACTTTTCTTGACCAGGTGAGAATACTACCACACTCACGTTTAGAGTTGCAGAAAGCAGCCCATAAATTTGCCTGAAATTAGTGGGAGAGGATGTAAACGTTCGCCCATCTGTGATTTGCTTTCTTCCTTGTTTTAATCCTACTTTCCAATCCTCAGGTGCCACAGACATCACGTTACATAGTTAATGCGGTGTTTGTGTTTATAAAATACTGAACGCTTATATTTCAAAATACTTTAATCGTCTTGCTTTTATTTCCGGTCAGTCTCTCTCCCCCTCTCTCTTCAACCAGTAGTGTGAGCGTATTTAATCATGAGCTAATAAAACGACTAGTTCAGATAACCAGGAAATCATCTGTTTAATGGTGTTGTTTTTTTTTTTCGAGAACGTACTACCGAATTTGTTGTCATGCAGTTTTTTCTAAGGGGCCACAAATTTTCCATGACCACAAACCCTAGTGGATGAGATTTTTTGTTGGCGTAGATGGCCCCTGGATAGAAGTTCGTGAATCTTTCTTGCTCGGGATTTCTGCGTTGTTGAGAAATGGGCGAAGGCAGTAGCGAGTTGTGATCCTTAAGCAGTGATGCGAGTGTTCCTATTGCTGATTGACGCGTTCAAGTGCAGTTGAGTTGCGCATGCAGATATATTCGCCTGTTATTTAGTCTTCCAATAGATTTGTTTGCTTTGCGAATGCTGGAAGAGTGTATATGAGATTTTCAGCTTTTCATAACGTATGTCGATGGAGATTTTGATGCGGATATCTTCTTCCCACCCATTGATTTCGATCGCTTCATGGAGGAACACGATATCGAGAGCTATTACAAGCATTGCTATCGCGGCGTTACGTACAGCTATGGGAAGTACATCGCTGTTGTTCGCGATTATGACGATGATGAGTTCTAATTTCTGAGGGTGCAGTAGGAGGGAATGAGGGGCAGAGAGCTGCATGACATATCAGAGGGAATCTGTAGTGTCGATAGCTTCCGGAAGGCCTGGGTAACGGTTAAAAATGAGTTTTTGTCTCTGTGCTTCGAGGGATTTATAAACTGAATATTAGGTGGCAAATTTCCGGTGATTGTGGAATCGGTTTAAGCATTTCCTGTGGTTTTGAGGTTTGGACAGCTGATGTTGGGTTGTTGGGTTTTATTTTTTATTTTTTTGAAGGGAGTGACTCAGTATGCTTGTCGTTCGTCTCTGGAACAGCATTTCGTTGTTTTCTTCGCCTTCGCTGAGCATATTTCTGAGTACCACCTCTGTGCGGTTGGTCCTTCTTGACCATTCTATATGCCGGCATGCAAACGGGTGTCGGTGCTATCTTATGTGACTGCGTAATGATAGCACATATATGTGCTGTTATTCCTTTTTGCTTTTTCCTTTTCTTTTAGTGGGCGGCACTGCACCGTTGTGGATAACTCGGACTATATGTTGCTAGCATTCAGGGCATCAGCTTTCTTTCTCTTTTCATATTATTAGCGGATATGTTAGTTGCAAGGATTTAAGGCTGAAACAGCGTCGTGTTGGCGATGACCCAGGAATGTTTGTGCCATTATCTCAGGTGATTTGTGTTGAATTCGGTTGAGACAGAGAAAGCGGGATCTTTTCGCGTTTATGCCATCGTTGTTTTTGTTGTGTGTTAATGGGCGGTGTTTTGTTTTATTGTTTTTTGTTGTTGTTGTTTTTATCAAATAGTTGTAGTAGACCTGTTATCTTTCCCGGTCGTTACGTATTTAGAGGTAATGGATTGGACAGCGGTAGTCGCCTCACCTCTTTTCTGGACGCATTTTGAAATGCCTAGTAAGGATTTAAAAAACTCAGTTTTCTTTCATCCCATATCCGTGCTTCATATGAACGAATGCAGGAGCTCCTGTATTCAATAAGGCATATCCAGAGGCCCAACAGATTTCATCAGTGCTTGAGTTATGAGCATGGAGGTGCCACAGATGTTGTCTGGGGAACATTTCCGGTTTTTTACGTGTTTTGGAAGGGATTGATTGTTTAGAAGCTTCATTTCCGATATCTCTTTCCTCGAAAGTCCACGGGTGCAGTCTGACGGTGATTAGAACGTTGCGCTGTTCGTTTCGGTCATTTTGCTAGCCCAAGACAAGAGCGTCAAAGGCGTTGCTGAGTTGAATCTCAAATTTTGCTGATCAAATGTCAAATGGTTACCTAACAAGCAACTTCAAATCCACACTTGAGATCTAATGTCATGCATATTACAAGTGCCACCTTGCGATTTGGAGTGCTGGGGCTGGGTGAAAGCTGGGCCCTACTTTTTTCTTTAGCTTATGCAGTAGTTCACAGCCTTCTTGAATACTCTAACTACCCTGCACTTACAGACTGAAAAAGGAATGTGTATATGCTTGTTGTACGGAACTGGTGCCTTGTAAATCGTAGTCGAAAGTTATTACATCTTCTAGGTCCCAAATTTTGTTTACTTTCGACAACGGGAATTAATAAAAGCGATTCAAATCCAACTGGTGATTGTGTCACGGCTACCCGCTGTCCTTCCCTCATTCGTCTTTCCTACGAACACGATACCACTAGTAACTTCTCTTTTTTTTGCAGATATTGTAGTTAGTGAGCTATCTATGGCGGCATAGCAATGTGATATACGTGTTTGAGGGTCGATGGAAGCTTCACTTCTGCTTACGACGGCCTTATTTTTTGTATTCGATTTATTTCAGATAATGGTGCTGTTTTTTAGCCTTTTTTCTGCTGGTCGCATATTGTGGTTTGATCTCATGTGTTTTGGCTATGGCCATATTTGACCTGTTTGGGTCAGTTTTTTTTCTCGTGTAAGTGTTGATGGTTCACTTCTCGGTGGAAAGATCTCCTGTTGTAGTTACCTGTGATCGTTGCGGTGAAGAATCGGGTTTTTGTTTTGCAGGGACTGGCAAAAGCGTAGCAGCATATTTGATGATTCGATGAGTTTGTTTCATTGTTGTTTTGTTTATTCTCTCTGTTTCATTACAGCACCTGGTCTTGATCTCCTTGATGTATGTGCTTCTCGCATATTCCATTCATCTTTTCTTTTCTTAACGATATACATTTGCCTCATGAGTCCATCTTCATTTTTTTGATCTGAGTCTTTCCTCTTGTTTTTGCTCAGAATACTGATAACCTTTTGGTTTTGGCATTAAATAAGCGAAGTTTGATCGGTGATAATGCGATTGGTCATAGTGATCGAAAAAGTTTTGTTGGCTTTATAACGAAGGGAAAAGTTGGAAGGAACTTTTTTCCGCTTGAACGAACGTTTCGAGTTGTTGAAACGTTTTCTGAATGCAATCACCGTTTTTGATTGCTGAAGAGGCAGTGAAAAGCGCGTTGTTTTGATGCTGATAGCATGGTTGCGTTTTGTACTCAATCATCAACTCTTGTATTGGCCAGCATTCGCATTATGCGCTTTACCGCATTTCACCAACCATGTAAATTGGCCACTCGTCTAATCCCGCTGTTCGATTGTTTCCTTCTTTTAGTACTATGTATGGCGAGATGATGGGTGCATTCTCTTGCCATATGAAGTATTTCTTTTACTTTTTATCTGTTGTTGGTTGTTTTTTTCCTTTGTTCGATTTGTTTATGAAGGCGAGGAAGAGTTACCTGAAGAGCTACTTGGATAAAGGATCTGGTGCTTTTATTACGTGATTCTTACTATTTTGCGTTCATTCGCATCGTTCGATTATCGTATGTGCCATTTCTTTAATGAATCGAACGTCCTTTATATTTAGGACAATATTAGAGAAGATTTGCCTTTCTTTCTCCTTTTTTTTTTTCTCTTCACTACGCATCAGTGATGCTTGTTGGTTGAAAATGTTCTTTGATGCGCTCGCTGTTTACGGCCGCAAATTATAGTACGAGACATTCAGTGGTGCGTTTATTGATTGATAAGAGTTGAGTTTTTTTTTTTGTTTTTTTTGCACCAATAGTGTAAGCAACATACTCAGGAACGCTTTCATAAGGTATCATGTGTGTAGGTACCTGACCTTGTCTGTGTCTGTCTGTGTCTGTGTCTGTGGGCGTGAACGTGTTTGCACGTGCATACATTATTTATGATGAAAATGTTTAATTTTCATAGCGTTGTGCAAACTGCAAAGGAAGAATCATTTCATCACTCGGTAACGCGCATCACAATCAACCAAAAACCATTCATAGTACTTTCAATGCAAAACAAGCGATGTGAATTTGCGTAGCACTCCAACATTTTCAACTTCGCGAGAGAATACTTCCGATTTTCATTCGACTGTCATTTCGTATGCGTCGACTGTCACCGCTGAAGTTTTGGGGATTTTTTCATAATTTCGAAATATCACAACTTATAGCTTTGTGTTTTTCAAATTGATGTTGTCTGAACAAGAATCACTTGTGTGTTTCAAATCGATAATATAGATTAAACGACAGTGATGTGCAATCAATCAACACTAACTTCACTTGCAGCAATTCGGTGTTTCTAATCGATAATACGGTTGCAACGACGGTCATATGAAATGTGGAAATAAGTTCCCTTACAATATTTGGCAATCGTTTTGATCCAAGTTATTCCTTATGGGATGATGCAGAGGATAGAATAGAGGCACGCGGCGCGCGTGTTACGATACGGCAAACAGGTTCGCAAGCGGGGAGAGAAGGGGACTGCTGTAAACGTGAGTAGCGGGAGCGCTGTTCGCAGTCTGGATCGCGTCACACTTTAAAGATTTACAGTGGGTTGGACAGGTGCACACATCTATAGGTGCTTGTAATCTTTTCTACTGTAGTCGTATATTCAAGGTGATCCACGGGTTTTGGTGGTAAAGCAGTTAAGAGCATCAGAATATTGAGGTCCACCGACAGGTGTGATCGCTTCGCAGCGTTGATTTTTTTTATCAGTGTAGCGTCTTTTGAGCTGCAAAATTTCATCTGCGATTCCTATCGCGAAAATTTTGCTGCAGCGTTTTGAATGCTAACAGTTCCAGTTGCATCCATCGTTTTTTCCGAGATGGGGAGGGTTTTTTTGCCGCGTTTTCTTTTCCGCCGTCAATTGCGCCACGCAAATAAAATGCATCTTTTCTGTTATCGCCAGGAATGTTTTGGATGAAGAGGAAAGATAATCTTCATAAATTGCGCAAATGTCTAATTGGTTGCCTATACGTTGATTAGATTGTTGCCAAGTTTTGTGAGCATATTTGTGGACTTGTTGGTTGCGAGATATGCAAATTTCGAGAAAACCGTAGCTGTGCTGTTGAGGATGTCCCTTTCATGCTGACACTACACGGTCTTCTGGTAAAACAAAGTGCATGCTAAACGTTGCTGTCGAATGGTCGGTTGATGCACCCGGTAGAAATTTGTTTCGAGTCTTCGTCGTTTCTGAGGTGCTGTTTTTGAAGCATCTGGTTTCTTGATCTTGCTACCACGACTGTAGGTAGGGAGGTGGGAGGTGGTTTTGGGATGGAGGACAGCCGGAGCTTGGTGGGGTTCTGGCAGACGTCCAACTGCGATTTATTATGAGTTTGAAAGACGTTATAAACACTCACCACTCCCCCCCCCCCCCCCCCCCCCC
>JAARMF010005412.1:0-11847 GCA_022844705.1 Toxascaris leonina
GTTTATCAAAAATGAACAAGATCACCTCAGGCATCATTCTCAGAGGCCGCTTTAGACTTGCATAATACAAGTGCTAAGAAATTTCAAAAACGCGACCGGGTCCGTTGGGAAACACGATGAATGGGGAAAAAGTCTTTTCGAATCAAAGCAACATGGCTTTCAAGTCGATCTTCAAAGACCTGTGCGGAGCTTATATGGAGCTGGGAGATTTTGGTGGCGAATTTGATATTCTAACAACAGCTCGTTATATCGCAAAATATCTCTCGAGAGAGGTCTGCAAGTGAAACCTATTTGCAAATCTTGTTATCTCACCTCTAGATACAGCAATTGTTGAAGGCGATAGAAAAACCACCTTATTAAGTAGTATAATCAGAAGTCGACAAAATCACTCTTTCAAATTAATTGAGCAAATCTCCCTAAATCATCTATCAGCCCAAGATATTTCCGCTTTGGCCGTCGATTGAATTCTCAAAATCCTCGCCCAAAAATCAGTAGACGAATTTCAGTCGTTTCAAAATTTCTCTAATTATTTCTCCCTCCTCCCCCTCACCCCCCAACGTCCACAAAAGAAAAGAATTGAAACATAGCAATGCTATATCTTATAGCTAATTTCCTCATCGTGATCGCTGATCTAAAAGTATTACAACATCGCATAATTAACGGCTAGTATACATCAGTAAGCCGGTAATATCAGTACATAGGAACATATTGGAGCCATATACTGAAATTATTGCCCTCTTAACGGGGTTCAGGACCTGCAAGAAAAAAATGTATCGAATCATCAGGAACATACCGCAGCATTGGATTGAATGATTTTGAGCTTTGTGAATTCGATTGTGGTCGTGAACTCGAAGTCCCACTTATAATAGCTCTTATTGTGAAGGGGACTTTCACCATCATCCCAATAGAGATTGCCTCTTGCTGGCATTTCCCAGTTCGCATCTGAATAGTTGAGTTCGATATAAGAAAGGCATGATAGAAACATATGTAACGATGAGATGATGCATAGATCCGCGGGCTTTATGGATGAAATAGGGCATCACAAATATTCGTATTGATGGAAGAGAGGTAGAAAGAGACACAAAGAGATACAGAGAGAAAGTGGGAAAGAACATACCTATAGCAATGAGTAATTCAAGTGGATTTCTACGTGAAGCAGTAGTAGTCATTGCAGGAGCTTGTCGTGGCATAATGAATCCACCTGAAATAAACGCCTCAGTTAAACATTCGGCAGCTGTAGGTTAGACAGCGAAACATATTAATATAAGCGGGATTTCTTTCACATTCTAGACTTCTCTAAACGTATGCCCCCCCTCACTCTCCCCACCCCTCCCTCCACCCCTTCCTCGTCTTTTGAAACCATCTTCTAAAAACGGTGCAGAGACAGAGATCATAAACGCCCTTATGAAGCGAATAATCAATGCAAGAAGCATCGTTGTTCGATGAGCGAATCGACGAAAGAGACTTTGCATTATTGTTTATCATTAACTGGACCTATTAAAAAGCTACAGATGATACGTTTTAATTGTAATTTTGTAGTTTGCCCACCTGCGGTTTACCTGTAGTTCTTAACGAGTCAGTGTACCTGTTGTATTTCAAAGAAACGTCTATAGCCATTTTAGATGACTAGGTTTAAATGATCATTTTTTCGTTTCACGTGTAAAGCTTGATAGAGCTCTTTAATAGCAAATATGTGGAGCTATAAATGTTCCATCTTCTATAGACCACCTATCCGACTCTATAAGCAATAATATCTCAGTAAATTCCGACAAGTTTGTTTTCCATTTTGAGAGATATTTCTTTAAGCAAAACGATTGAAAGTGATGAAGAACCTCGAGCAAATACGGGAATCATCTCGTTGATTGGTGCGTCAAGGAACTGGAATCCACTTTTCAATCGTTTACCATATTCGCTATCTCTTAACGAATACCATGTACCTCCTCGAGGTAGATAGGCATACGTTTGTGATTCACCCTGTAAACAGACGTTTCATTTCTTTGATGGATGGGCCTGATTTTGCGTATGTGGGCAATAATTCAGCACCAGCGGTTATCTAGGATTAAAGCAATAGCGAGGAGAAAAATACATGAGCAAAACGGCATCGATTTTTGTGTTGTATCACACATTTACGAATCAATATAACGAATTTCAGATGAGTTTGAAAAGGTCTCTTAAAATTCGAGTGGGCCATGTACCGTGTTTCCTAGCTTATAAGCCCCTTCTCTTCAGAAGTCATCTATCCAGAAGTCGCACGATTTCTGGAAAATATGAGATAATTTAAATCTTTTTTTTGTCGAATTCAAATTGCCACACGAGACACAAGCTCAGGTTATGAATGGTTTAGTTATCTTGATGCGCTTGGTAAATTATTTACAAACTGCAAGTGCAAGAACGCTATAACATGAAGTAAATGAGGATATTGCTGAGCACTTGCCCCTTCAAATAATTTCCCTTCGAAGATACACTTCTTTCCAGTGGTTCTCTCAAATAAATGTGAAGCTGCGAAGCCTACGGCGAGTATAAGTATCCCTTACTTCCCGCATGATTGTAGGCTCAACAATCCTTAAAGCATTTATAACAAATTTGTAAATAAAGCATTTCTTAAAGCGCAACAAACTATAATGGAAGGTGAAACGATAAAATCAAGTAGGGAGGACTAAATTCAAGTAGGGGGGACTAAAATCAAGTAGAGGGGACTAAATTTTTGTGGACTAAATTCAGCAATAATAATAAATACTGCCAATTTTCGGCATTCTTAACGGACGATCGACAACCCAGATCATTAATATTTTCAATACAATCTTAATGGCTGTTTAGCTTATACGCTATCACTTTGCTCTTTTTATACCTCTACAATTCTTTATATCTGAGGCATAATTGCCATTCGTATCATTCATTATATCATCTCACTCTTCTCAATGCTAGATATTCGAAAGCAGATTCAGGCAAAGTGCTTCGATCGTCCAATTACTAGTAATAGTAAAGGGCACTCATTCGGTAAATTCTTTACGATTTAATTGTCCCGGAAGGGGTTTTTAATTCGTTAAATAAAAAGTGCTCTTCTACTCAGCTATATATTCAACGATAGCAAGAATCCACAACTGCATAAGACTCATCGCTCTATGGCTCATTCTCCTTTCAGCTCTTTACCTTTGGCTTAGGCCGAATTCGAGATATTACTATTTATTTGGTGGCATAACCAATTGACTATTTAGAAAATGAACAGGAAAATTTTACAATTGCTTTCCTTATCGCTTCACCAAACATTTAAAGAAGTAAAGATGACGCATGAGAGACAATTAATATAAGGCAACGTAAGTGGCGTTAGAAAAGACGAAACTATTAGAAATTTATACCCATTGTACAACAGGTGTAATCAACATCGCTGCACCCCACATAAAGTCGACACCATTTTCACGAGCGGCATCATCTTGTGGAAATTCCATAAAGATTGGACGAATAACTGTACGTCCATATAAGGTTGCATCAAAATGAAGTCTGAAGTGAAAATAGTAGCGATATGGATAGAAAAGCTCTACGGAAAAATTTTAATAGTTCATTCAATTAAATTGCCTAAAAAGAGCATCGCTTCATGACCCTTAGAACAGCAACACCTCAGAGAAACTGGATTTTATTCCTTGACCATCGATGATTGCTTCCTCTCATTTGCCATTCACGCTACTCTCTTCACCTCTCACGCTACTCTCTTCAACTGATGACACTAGAACATGGCCTTGCATCCTATTCCGGTCAGCTCAAATGTCTTTTCCTGTTTAATTTACTTGTTGGCAATTTCTCATGCCTAAAAGGCTCTACTCATTCTATCAGCACGAAAATCACAATTATTCAAATCGATATATAAGAATAAAACGAACACTTCTTAAAACGTTAGAACGGCGATCAACTAGACAGGCATGAACGAAGCCCGACTCTTGAAGAAGATAAAATAACTTACGAATAAAGATACGGAAGATAATGATAGCGGAAAAGATTAGCCTGACGTGTTGCTACAGTGACTCTTGGCCAACGGGTTGGATCTTGTGAAGCTGTACCTTTGTCATTATGATTCCTACAATGCTGATCATCGATCATGACCTGAATTCAGGTTTACTTCTTAAGAAATAGACATAATCATGGGTGAAAGAAATGCCCCACTTTCATTTTAGATTACCCACTAAATGTACACTATCGAACGAGACTTAATTATAGCATTTTCAAAGGAAATTTTCTAAAATGAAAATAAAATACATAAACAAATAACCTCGAGAATGTGTAGAATGCTCCAAGTTGTTGCCATCTTAAGCAAAGCTCTTCGGTGGTGTCCTGTTTAAAACCGCAAATATCTGCACCAACATATGGGATGCCGAAGAGATTAAACAATTGAATACTAACAATCGATAGCGCCAAATTATACCACGTAGCCGAATTTTCACCTAACCAATGTCCAGCATAACGCCCTGTCGATGCGAATGATGAACTGCAATATTATTATAGTGAAAATGATCGCAATGACTACTTGCATTACTCTTTTGCAACTATATCTCATGAGCTTCACTTGTTTAATGTTTTCTTCGATGAAGGGGAAGAGGGGTAGGGGGAGAAGGGGGGGGAGGGAAGGAAGGTTGCCCGAACTTCCTGAAATTTTATTCCCGAATATGTGGGAATGATCAAGTTCCATCGGCAGTCTTTCACATATTCGCAACGCACCATTGTAAGAGTATTTAAATCGGAAGTGTATGCGAATTTGCGCATTGTCACCTAATCGGTTATGAATCGATACTATGGTTGATTACGCCCACTAAGCCGAACTACTTTTGCAGACTGCTTATACCTGAAAGGTTTATTAGGATGAGGTCGCGCCCATAACTACGAGTGTCGATCTGTGTATGCATGTTTGCCTAGTCTATAGTTCCAAATAAGCAACAAATGAAAGCGGTTCGGATCGCAAATTCAATGCTATTTAAAACACATACGTTGTAATAATAGGTGAACGTTTTGATGTTGTTTGATGCATTGCTTCTTGGCTAGCGATACTATGCTCTAATCCATATAAATTCTTAGTATCATACATACGACTTAATCTCGATATTGCTAGCATACATAACGTTTTCGATGCCAATGTGCTCTGTAAAAAAAACATTATTTTTTTTTTAAACATCACCATCACAATTTGCTCGTTATTATTTTTTTTAAACATCACCATCACAGTTTGCTCGTTATGACTTCTAATGATCTCAAAGAACTCGAAACAAGTAAATCTGAGGTTTAAGCAATCGTATACATGAGTAAACTCATAGAAAAGATCAAGCTATAGGTAACTTGAGATAATTTATTCGGAGAAATCTTTTACAGAACTGCAGCAGAGATATTTTTAAGCGTGTTGTTTAAAGGTTTTTTTTCTGTTTTATATAATCGCCTACTAACGAAGGTAAGGATGGAAAATTAAATGCAGTATGCACTTGTGAAATTTCATCGTGAAGCTGGTTGTCTAGCTTAAGCAAGAATCTCTAAGGTATCTAAGGTAATGTAAAGTATGGTTGAATTTTCGAAATAGCAGCAACCTTATTTCTAGAATGCCTATATAATAGAAATGACGATGTTACTTTATATACAATTCCAAACAGATAATAACAACCATCACAAATAATAGTAGCTGCATTAAAAAAANGAGTGCATTGGCCTCTTTCAATGGCATAAAATAAAACAAATAATAGTAGCTGCATTAAAAAAACGGTGTCTATATTTAACTCACATTTTTATGATAGATATAGACGGCATTTGTTTGATAAGGAGGCATATCGTATGTATTGTTTAATGCTGGACACATTAGAGGCTCAATTTTTGTATGATCAGGCGAATGATAATACCATGGGTCGGCTTCGTTCGTACCAAAACTAGCCGGTTCATTCAATTGAAGAAGCATACCATCAAATGGTATCTAAAAATTACGACCACGCATAGATTTAGCCATATTGACGAATGCCATATGAAATGATTAATTTGTATTGGTGGTAAATCAAGATATATACAGATATAAATGCAAATACAAGTAAACAAATGAATAAATAAATAAATAAATAAGTAAATAAATAAATAGAAAATATATATATATATATATATATACCTACTTCTTTGGAAAGGTGATATAGCACAAGTAGCGATGATGTATTTATAATAATGTGATTTCTTGATATTAATGCTAATTTTAGCTGTGATAAGTTCTGCTTCTTGTTTTGAGTGCAACAAAAAAAACTATAGTCGCAAAAATTTGGCAACTTTATTTACAAGTTTCTAATATTTATGAGAAACTCGTAATCTGATCAATGAAAAAAAATTTATGGCTCTAATGAGAATACTAAATGCACTCAACAAACATATTTCGAGAAGCGTACCGGTCATGTGTCTCGAGTTCATCATACTTTCTGGCAGAACTATAGTCTTGTAAATGAGGGCGACTGGGGGAAACGATTTCGAGACAATGCGGCAAAAAAAACGACAGGTTATCCATAAGGAAATTCTCAGTGAAAAAGAAGAAAATAATCGCCTAAATAGCCTGATAACCTCGTCAACAGCAACCTGTCGTTCTATGCGAATTTTTATAACCTCGATTACATTATTCCTACCATATTTTACCAGCGCTGGTAAAATAAATATAGCAGAGGTGCAAAAACTTTACCAATGGTTCAGCACAACAAAATGTAGTAAGATCAATTTCAGTAAACACAATTGCTATCGGTTTTCTTGGCTATCAAATTAAAAAAGCCTTTTAATACCAATTGCATTCTTACCTTATAAGCTAGGTAAAAATCAAACCTTTTGGTGGAAATTGTTGACTTCTCTCCTCCACCAAATTTTTGTCACTAATGATGAAAAATCAGGATAGGCGACATGTTTATCTGCCCAAAGAACACCCAACATTATCTGAAATATTACTTATGCTTCAAGAGAAAAATTTTTTTGAATATTTATAGAGTTATTCATTTCTCAGTGGTTTTTTATAATCCTTTAAAATCTTCTCACTCATTTAAAATCTTTATTGAGAAAATAAATGAAGAGATGAAAAGATCCATCCCAAGTACTTAACTTGAACCTGGAATGTGAAACAGATCTCGAAGAGAATTGACAGGTTTAAAAAAAACCCAGTGAAATCATATCATGAAATACGACAGCTATAATCAATTCATGATAATTTAAAGTCATGTTGGATACAAACTAATAATTTCAGCAGAAATATTAGCCTCACAAGTGGATTATAGAATTATATTAGACACCTACCTTGGTATTGTTTGTGAGCGGATATAAGCTCTGTATAGGCGTTGGCACTTGAGACTTTTTTTCCCATTCGAAGAAAGGTACATCCTAGAATGTATCATAACTGACAAATTAGAACGAAAATATGTGAACAAATAAAGAAATAAAGAAATAAATAAATGAAGAAACAAATATCTATACATACAAATATATGAATATAGGTGAATATTTAAACGTTTCTCACATCTACATCTAGAGATTTTTTGATTCAAGCTTCGATGGTTTCCAGCTTAAACTTTTTGAACAGATAAACCAGCCGACAGGAAGACATTTTTACATAGACGATTTTGCCATAACGAGCTTGAATGCAAATCTGCGCAAAAGCACAGAAAAAGATTTGCTTTTTTACGAATGTCATCAATTCTAAAAAAAATTTCATAGTCTACGCATATTCATTAAACACTTCCGGTAAAACGACATAAATATACTAACTATGTTAAGTGCTCGGCTGAATGCAAGACCATCGACTTGTACAGCAGGATCGAACGTTAATATAGCGTGAAGGCCATTATTATGGAGAGAAGTGAGATAATCTGCAAGTCCTTCCCACTCCTGAAATATTTGTTCGGCAATCAACACTGCGACGAAAAGAACGAGGGAATATTTCTAGAGATATAACCTCTAATAATGATCATAATTCTAATCGTTTATGATCTGAATTAAAAAATATCCTTATTACTTATATATTTGTTATCGCTTTCTTTAAATGAACTCCATAAGAATCTAATGTGGGTTTAAAGATGTTGGTGACACAATATTTATAGCATGCACTATTATATTTATTATAATATCTAATGCTGTTTAGTGCAAATATCGTTGAAATATACGGACGAGTGGAGTTGTAATCGATGCACTGGAACAGGAATCGACTTAACAAACAATGACACAAAAATGAGAGAAAAGTTTGAAAAGTTCACGAATCAAGCTTATCGTAAGCAATGCACCCTTTTAGCGGAGCGAATAACGATTTCTTGATCAGAAAAGGAAAGCTAAGTAGGTGGTCTTGAATAGAAAAAAAGCGAAGATGGTTTCATTGCTTATTTTACAATGGTGATCAAGAGATGCTATTAAAGAATAAAACTAACTAAAAACAGTTCACTGACGAAACACAAGACTAATACACTGAACAAGCACTTTACAGATATCGCTAGAATTACAGAATGATGACGCGCTTATATCTCCCTCCCCCTCTCTGTCTCTATCGTCAAGGTTCCTGCTCCTGAGTAAAAAATTTGTGGTAGTGGAAACTTCGACAAGTTTATATGCTCCTATATTCTAATATTCTCCAGTGCATATTTTATCGATTTAATATGCCTTGAAACAACATGTATATAAAAATATAAATATGGAAGTCGCCTCGTCTATAACCAAAAACGCGGTCTACAGGTTTCAAGCGATCAAAACCGCCGTCGATAGTTAATTTCCAATGATAAACTTCATAAATCATATGTGGAAGTCCCGAGGTATGTTTGCCCACGTCGCGACGTGAAATAAATAAATAAATAAATAAATAAATAAATAAATAAATAAATAAATAAAGGATAAATGAATAAATAAATAAGTAAATAAATAAATAAATAAGCGAGTAAATACGCAAAAAAGAAATATTTAAATAAATCTTGAATAAGACTTGCACTGCCAATCGTAAAATCTTGATATCTGCTCATATAATCAATATCCACATGAACAACATCAAGAGGAATATCGGCTTGTTGAACTGATGTGATCGTATTTTGCAACTCTCTTAAATTGGTATATCCAAAACGTCCCAACTGCAATTCAGATTTAAAATTCTCCAAAAATATCCGCACGAAAAATGATATTAAAGAAATTTAGATATTGATGAAAAATCTTGGAACGGAAGAAANCGCAAAAAAGAAATATTTAAATAAATCTTGAATAAGACTTGCACTGCCAATCGTAAAATCTTGATATCTGCTCATATAATCAATATCCACATGAACAACATCAAGAGGAATATCGGCTTGTTGAACTGATGTGATCGTATTTTGCAACTCTCTTAAATTGGTATATCCAAAACGTCCCAACTGCAATTCAGATTTAAAATTCTCCAAAAATATCCGCACGAAAAATGATATTAAAGAAATTTAGATATTGATGAAAAATCTTGGAACGGAAGAAATCATGGAAATTAGAGCATAGAAAGCCTAGATCTGAATCGGTTACCTCAAGGATACGCCATAAGCTGAAAGCTTACTACTATGAAGTTACAAAAGCTAAAGGCTCAAGTGAGCTTATGTAAGCTGAACCGCTAGTAAAATGACTCTCAGTTACAGAAGATCGCTTGTAAACGATATACATATGCGGTGCTGCAGTACTAGAATATTTTAGCGTTACTAATGAAAATGCAATCAGACATTTCTGACATATGACACTCTCGGATATAGCTGAATTTAAAGCTATGAAATATTACCAACGATGGCTTTATTGGCAAGTGAATGCCAAGCAATACATTTCTATGAACATAGAAAATTGCATAGTTTTGTGATCTCTTCGAGATGATTAACATATTCAGCCGCCTCAATCTCTCAACGGTTGGTACTCTAAAACCTCTTAGTGGCACGCTAAATTACGAGTAGAATACGCGGTAAGGTCGATGGTATATAAATTCGGAAAGGTTCGAGAAGTGACTACTTAAGAAAAAATTGACTGTGACTTCTGAAATGGTAATTGATTCGTCAGAATTCTATAGATGGTCAACTATTGTAGAGGTGCATTTGAAGAAGCAAAAAATTATTAAGGCAAATTGGAAAGCAGATTCTATTGTACGCAGGAAACTTTTTTTTAGAGAAGGCTAGCAGAAAAAAATCCGGCGATATAACCATTTAAAGGCTGCAACAATTGTCCCATTCAACCACATAGTGTTCTTAATACTCTAATGCAGGATATTTAGTATGTGCTAAACCATTACTAAAATGTGCACTTTTCCAGGATATTGAGGCTAGATGATTACCGATGTTGAATCTATTCCCACTAATAGGTCAGCATAAGGTGAATTTTACCTGGAATCCGAGCGACCAATATGGAGGTAGAGCTGGTTTACCAACAAGAGCGGTGAATTGTCGAATGACATCTTCTGGCGATGGTCCTGGGAAGAAGAAAATATCCAATATACCACCAATTGTTCGATAGACAATATGTGGTGCCATACCAAGCGTTATTTCCTCAAAATGAGCGGCTACGATAGGAGTCGTTGAGAAAAAAATTTTGGCCATAAATAAGTTTCAAAGATCAATGAGGCTAAGATCGCCTTCAAATGCCTTCAAATGCTCAGTAATCTTGCAAGAATCAACGAAAGTCGCTAAAAATTGACAGTTGAATTGTGAAGAAATTTCTATCGCCGTAAAGAAATCGTTTTTTCAGCAAATATATAGAAATTGGATTAGGTATAAATATCCTTTATATAACTGTGTAGTATAATTTTTTTCCTCATTCTTGAAGAAGTAGTAGAAATTTCAACTGAAATTATTCTATTCTTTCGAATATCTATCAGGATGATCGAATGGTCAATTTGCCACGCATGTAACTAGTGGAAAAATTCAAGAAGTTTCTTGAGCACAAATCTATGAAGAAATCCGTTAGAGATGGACGAGATATTTTAAGCAGAAACCATTTTGTAAGTAAAGCAATACTACCTTTATTAAATGTATATTGCTAATAATGTGTATTCGATTAGGAACGCTAGGTAAAGATAATAATCGAGTGAGAATTGAAATAAACGTCTCTTCGATCATCGCCTCCTCCTTGTCCAACGCACGGTACCTAATCTGTGGAAAGTGTCCTCGAGACTACCTAATGATATATATCTCTATGAATTTCAATAGAAAGCCAACTGATATCTCGATGCCCTGAATTATCAGCATAGGGGGAGGGGGGGGGATTTGAACAAGCAACAACACCACATTAGTCATACCTGTTAGCGAAATAAAAATAAAGCCATATAAAAATATGAACGATGATGTTGTCTGTCTTCTTTACCTGTGCATTACTATTGAGAATAAAAACTCCATGAGCTTTTCCATCTCGTTCGAAACCGATATAGAATGGAAAAGCACCATAGAGATTTTTCGGATGTGGATTATATCTATAACCATCTCTTCGTGGTGGTATAGGTTCATTTCTCGAGAATAACGCATAAGTCGTATATGCTTCCATATAGTGCTGTAATTTTCAAGCTCTTAGCAATCTTCGAATCCCATTTTCACCATATAAGAGCAACCTATTTAAAATTTTAGCACAATTTGCTCTCATAACTGCTATATAACTGCCACCATCAAAATCCACTTGAACTTAAGATAATTTAAGTAAATTTTCAATGAAATTCATGATGGTAAGGCCGGTAGACTTTCAATCGATAAATTTCGAAAGCTATATTGCTAGGTTCAT
The DNA here is from genome assembly GCA_022844705.1 of Toxascaris leonina. NCBI lineage: Eukaryota > Metazoa > Nematoda > Chromadorea > Rhabditida > Ascarididae > Toxascaris > Toxascaris leonina. The sequence goes on from JAARMF010005412.1 coordinate 11,719, forward strand.
GACGTCATGCACTCAAATAAATAAAAGAATATTTCAAAAGATTCTTGCCATTAAAGTTTCTTGAACATTTTCACCGATTCCATAAAGCATCGATGTTCCAATATATGCGGCAATTTGAATATATTGATC
>JAARMF010005414.1:0-11569 GCA_022844705.1 Toxascaris leonina
CGACAGGTTGAACGACTGCGGACAGGAATAACGAGAAGTTTTATTTCTCATTCTGTACAGGAAGTTCTTCTACAAATCTCGAAAAAATTGTCATTCAAGCATCAGAGAGAATTATGTCCGCTTCAGTTATCACTTTTTCTTCCCCTTTTTCCCTCGTTTCTATGTACCACTGTCTCAGGCTATTACATGAGTTAACTAGCCACTAGAACTAGAAAGATAAACAGCTTTTTTGTTGTAAAAGCGTTGACTTGTCTGCCAGTCAGTAGTCGCACGCTGTGCGTTGATGGTTTATAACCATATTAAAGCAGTAATTATACTGCAGTATGTTTGGTGGAAAGTGCCGGCGATGAATCAAAGCGAGTGCCCCGATTTGCGAAATACCTTCTGAAAGCGTTGACGAACAGCGATGAAGCAGGCATGAAGCTAGCGGCTAGAGCCATTGCATATCTCATCCAGACATCCAAAACTTTCGCCGTTGAACTCGTCGAAAAGTCACTAAATCAGGTTCGTTTTTATTTGAATACGATCGCAGCAGTAACGATGGGCCGTGTTTAATCCACACAGTTTAGGGTCCAATGTGGCCGTATTCGGCTTATATTCTCCGTATATTAGGAGACAACTTTTCAGAGCACTTATCTGGTCATTGACAGTTGAAATATGCAATAAGGTGAGTAATCTCGGCTCCACAGAGAACTGATGAGAGGATTTATCTCTGGGTCATTCACATCAGCACATCGCAATGACCGTCGCAGCTAACTGAGGTTAAAACAAGATGCTACCAGCATGCTGGCATTGCTGGCATTCCTATGATGCATTTGCGAGTCAGCACATACTTCTTTCTTAACGAGCTAAGCTGACTCTTTGGGAATTTTAAATTCATCCACAGAAAAGTTGATCTTACTCCGAGGTTGCTGTAAACAAGCGATGACGTCTTCTGTCTGTAAGGTTGTTCATTGTTTCTTAGGTAAACGCAACGATTTTCGGCACTTCAGCTGTCAATATTTCACTTAATGTACCAAATTTGTTCACTAAGTGTTCACTTGGTTACTTTGGAGCGCGTTGACGCATTTGAATCATATTACTGCAAGCATATTCACTTCGTTCCTTTGTGCATTTTCGACTGTTATTTATTGAGGTATGCGAATGGCTCGAGGAGCCCGAACGACACGAAGCACGTCGACTGGCGGCTGTTCTTCTGGCACGTCAACTGGCACTCTACACATCTACGTCATTCTTCTTACGCGCTTCCCATTTCTTCAGTAATATCTTCAACGTAATACGCGATCCGAAGGTAAGCGGCACTTTTATTCTGTGTGAGGTCAGAAATCGTACTCTTAGACATGTTTTTCACGGGAATTTTCTTAATTTCGTAAGGCCTTTCCTGAGTTCCGTAAATGGAATTTGAATCGCAAACGTTGAAAACTTACAAGTCGATAAGTTTCAGTATGGCGGTATATTACGGCTGTATAGACTTGTTGCAGATGTGCGGAAATTCGGTGGATGGTGATGGTCTTGTTGTAAGGTAAGGAAGGGGGCAGGTAAGTAAGAGGGTAGTTCACAAGAGTCCAGATCAGCTTGTGAGGATTTTGGCGTTAATGGATAGAATGTTGATAATGCGTACAGTAAGGACAATTTGAGAAGAAAACTATGTAGCATGGCTTGAGATTCCGATAAACCATTGGAATGGACCATTTCCTTTATGAGGGAATCAACTGTTAACGAAGCAATGTGGGTGTCGTGGCAACTCATACATAACTGCTATTTTCTTTTCACCATTTCAGGTCCATGTCCGCGTCGCTGCTGCCAAGGCGCTTCGTGCAGCGTTGACAGTAACTTCACAGAGGGAGGCGAAGCAAAAGTCGGAATGGTATCGGGTGCGATGTTTTTGCTTCTTCTTTTAAGTCTTTTTACGCTAGTCGTTTATATGCGAGGTTTTGAGTGTTGCACTTCGAGGCATCCCATTTAGAGAACATGAAGGCAGTGGTGAAGGCATTGAGTAGCTCAGTGATCAGACTATATCATTGTTCCGCTCGCGATGCCATGCTTATGGCAGCTAAAATTTGCTCGTAAAAGAATAGGCAAGAGTTCATAAGAGAATGGTCCTTAGCGTAGTCCTATAAAAATATGTTCAAAGCAAAATTGTTGCAGTGAATCGAAAGAGGAGTGTAAAGAGTAGAGAATGATTTCTTTCGGTTATATTTTTCGTCACATTTTTCGCTTTGAATCTCAGAAGCGCTTACCAAAAAACGCTTCTAAAAATCTATTTTGAAAACATGAAAGCGAAAGTATTTGAAGGCAGAAAAAGTCTTGTATTATCTTTTGCTGCTATCATATTACGACCACAGACTGGAAGATAGCAAAGGAGACGTTAGCAGAGAGGGAGCGTTAGGTGACCGTTTAAGCACTGCTACGAAGAGGCGATAGCGTGTGCGGCTTACGAGAGTTTGAATCGCGAGGATCGTCAACATGCGATGCTGCTCATCCTCAACGAACTGCTGCGCATCGGCAATGCGGCGGCAGAGAAGGCGAGGATCAAGTCACTCGGACGACAGCCCATACAGAATGTCCGCACTGTAATTGGCTCCAATGCCATCGACTGGCTCACCGAGGAGATCTACTCGGCAACAGTCGATAGTCGCACTGCCAGAATACTCATCGCCGAGAAATTCGCCAAGGTAGCACATTAACTTGGAACTGAAGGAAACTTACGTACTGTCATCACTCTTCTCTCCCCTTCTTGCGGATCATTATTTCCCACTGGGCATGCCGCTAATTTGCTGTTGAACGATTTGAAAGTATTTCCTGCGGCATCAACTTCCTAAGAAAGGTTTTGTAGAAGTCCAGATTTCAGAATTAGTCGATCAGCCAGAAATCGCATTACAGAGACTATCTTTAGTGTTTGGTGAATCCGTGCATTTGAATTTAGCACCCTGAACGTAATGACCGCAAATGCTTGCTGCATTTGCAGTACACTAAGCAAAATAAAACGCAGCCATCAGCTTGTATAGATTGTCTCCAAAAAAATTGGGAATTTCGGCATTGTTGTTGAGTTTGTCAAATGCTTCGATAAAACTCGAGCCGAGCAATAAACACTACTCATCTGGCTTGCAAGTAGAAGTTTCAACGATAACCTCACCGAGAGGTTGTCTTCATGCACGTCGTGATGGACCATTGTGAAAACATTCCCGCCAAAAGACTTAAGTTGATGCGCAGCACACCATTTGACATTTTTAGTTTATAGGTTATGTTATTTTGCAGTGTTAGTCTTCTCGGGTTGTCGTTCGAACTGCGACCCGCCAAGAAGAGGCCAAACTCTTGACATTTTAGACGATTTCTCTTGAAGTTTTCGTCGCAAGTTGCTTTGATAAAAGTGTCCTCCCTTTTCGAATGTTTGTTTATCATTTCAATACTTGCCTAACATAATCTCGTGAGGCTTTATCATTGAATAATGGTGTAGTTGCTTAGAAATTAATAGTATATTCTGCTTATTCTATATGAATGGTGTGGGTGATGGGAGCTGATGCATTCACGCTTAGAATGAGTTGCCATGCTTACAGAAGCGACATGAGCTCGTTATCAAGTTCGTCTTTTGATAGACATATCTGGTAACACACATTCAGCCTTAACTATTTCGTTCCAACTCTGTGTTGTACCACGTCCTCTCACTGCTCACAGGGCGTTCGATAAACTATACAGCAAACTCGAGAATAAAACATTGCAAATATGGCAGTTGAAGTATGAAAGTAGTGATTCTATGCATCCGCTGCCCGCACAGACGCACATTCTATCAGCTCAAATGCAGTTCTTTCTGGCTACGAATTACCAAAATCTAGGATGAGCCATCAGGTGAGAGGGCACTAATTTTACAAGCGTATAGCAATAGAATACATTCGTCTGATTTCACCGGCGTGTGGCAATAGGTTGTAGCATTTCGGACACATGAAAACCACGCCTTCTGCAGCAACAGTGTTATTGAGATGCCGGGGCGGAAAGGGATTAAGAGGAGACAGGCGGATTTTTTCTCCTGAAGCTCAGCAACGGCAACTGGACTGTCGTGAAAAAAAACAAACAAACAAAATAAACAACAGTCATGAAGTTCAGATATGTGAAGTGTGTAGTCGTGCGATGTCGAGCCGTCCACTTTACTGTCAGACCGTTCTGTTGGAAATCCTGCCTCGTTTGTCATCGTTCCGGAAGACACAAGACCCGCACTCTGAATATTACAAGTCAACTTGGGCCGACCCTCTCCAAATGTTCTCTTACGCCCTTTCACTCACTGCAAAGCACCCACGTGCACTTCTCGCAATTGGTTTGCTTATCCTCGATCGCCCAAACGAACTCCGTCCAAGAATCGGGCAGTTGCTTATCGTCGTTCAGCAAATGCTACAAGCTGCAGTAAACAAGTAAGCTCAATTATTCAGTCTAAGCAGAGTTGTTGCGTCTTAAATAGAAGTAAGGCGCAAATGTTGCTGTTGACGGCCCTCGGAAGTTGTTCTGTTTAACGTGGGGACTTATGTTCTTCGGACCATCTATTCGAAAGAATGTGATGTTACATTTCAGAAACAAGTGCGCCCGTGGAGTTTGTGAAGAGTGAGTGTTTTTGTAGCATGCTTTATAGCAGTGAGTAGTGTTCTGCTTTTAAATATGCCGATGCACACAGATGAAGACAAATTGAATTCGGAGTTTTACGACAAATGCAAATTCTGCTTTCCTCAAGCTTTCGAAGTGGGAGTGCGTAGTTTTTGACCATGTGTTATCAAGGTTTATCTGCAAAACTACTTTATCCTCAAATTCTCGTTTAAGAAAAACACACTTCTGGACAAACTGTGAAAGCTTCTGAAAGATATCACAATTGGGCGCGTAGGTCAGCGGAGTATCCTCTAACTGCTATCCGCTTTGCTCATCCACCGAGTGTGTTGGAAATTTAGGTGATGCAGTGTGATTCGAACCTAGTACACCGCGCTTTTGTTTTATATGGGATGCTTTGCAGACGCAGACCGCTCGACGAGAATGTTTTCATGTGTCTCACGTTGGTTGTTCGTGCGTTGGACGCGACTGTGGAAAGTGAAATACGCACTCTTCTTCCACTCATCTTCTCTACGGGGCTTTCCAAAGGCAGTGTCGTTTTAATTCGATTGGAATCCTTGAATGCTATTTTGTTGAAGTTTGTGACAAAGGGTGAGGAGGGCTTTAAATGCTGAATCTCCAAGCGGCGTATACGTACAGTTAAACTATTCAGGTTTGATCGATGTGCAGTGGAGTTTTTCAGGTTTTTTTGTTGGACGGAAGTGCTCAAAAATTTCGCTGCAACCGCAAAGTTTCTTGATGATTTTTCGATGAATAGTGCAATATAACATTTGCTGTGAAATAGAACACATTTTTCATCCATCCGGGGAGGGTCTTTTAAGCAATCTTACTCGAGTGAGCTGATTCTACTCAAACTTCCGAGATTTCTGCGGCTGAGCAGAGAACTCGGAAAGTGGAGGGCTAAAGAAAAGAAACAGGGGAGAAGCAGTCCTGTTGCCGTGGGGTAGGAGCTAGGGAGCAAATTGGTCCTAGCCGCGTCTTTTATGTAGCTGTTTAGGTTTGATCGATGTAACCTACGAAACGATGCAGTGTATACCAGGCTTAAAAACAGATGTGCAGGATGGCTTGCTAAAGGAGTTGTGCCAACTGCTTATGAACCGGAAACTGCCAAGCAAGTTGGACCCACCTTCGGCCCCTCCCATCCCGCCATGTCCTGTATCGGTCACGAACGTCGCGCTTACGAAACTCGCACTGGCTGCGCTGGGCAAGTTTGATTTCCAGCGACACGCCCTTCAGATGTTCATCAAATACATCGCCCATGTAAGTCGTTCTTTGGTCTCTGCTAGTTGTATTTAAAGTGGTGCAATCTGTGGAAATGGAGCACTTAATCGATCATTTGAGACGGGAACAATTTTCGTAGTATTATGTTCAGGCCATAGCCCTATTTAATTTGTGGCTCACGTCTCTGACTAGTGGAGGGACGGAGATAGAAGCGAAAGGTGCAAAGGGCAGCTTGTAGCTGAACCCGATCTTTTGATGTCCGGATTAGGGCACTTATATAACGGCGATTTACCTTTGACGGTATAAGAACCCTCGAATGGGAGGAGCTGAAGTATGGGGCAACTCTACAGTGAGAAGTCGTTGCCCGAGCAGCCAAATACCGCTTTCATTGTTCCAGTGATGTTTTGCGTTAAGGGCTATGTGGTGGGTGAGAATGCGGAAGTACGGCTAGCAGCAGTGGAGTGTTGTGCCGAAATGTTGTCTCCTTTCGTAAGAGTCTTCGAGGTGGTTGACCGAAAGCAGCGCGCCGATGTGCTCAACCTCATTCAGGGCGTTCTCAGGCAGCTCGTCTCTGTTGCTGTTGTCGATCCTTGTAAGACACTGCAGAAATCTTTTTGCATCAGCTGATGAGAGGGAGCGGGGAGAGGAAGAGGTGAAAGAGGTGCTGGCAGGACTTTTGGAATGTGAATACAAGTGCTTTTTTGCTAAATCTTCGCTTAGCTGGTTGATTGATCAGTTCATTTGAGGAAGCGTGTGAGTCAGCGGTGTGAGCCAACTGGTTGTCGGGGAGAATCCAAATTTTCATGAGGCAGTGTTGAACAAGCAAATAAATTCATGAGGCAGTCATAGGAATAGCGCTCCGTTATTTAAGGGATTCACTTTTATTCATATGAATCCCTTTTAGATGCCTCTTTATTGCTTAAATTGAAGTCGAGTGCCATTTACCTGGATTGGAAGTTTCACTTACACTTCCTGTGTATGAATGAATTTGACCCGGAAATGTGAAGGAGGCATAATACTTTTACCTATCTTATGGCAGCCTGTCACCTGACAAATCTTAGACTGAGGCCGCTTCTAGAAAGTTTATGCGACCAGTCCCGATATGAGGAATCAGCCAGTGATATGTCCCTGAAAGAAATGAATGGATATTTGGATGTTTTGTACTGCAGCTGTGGAAGTACGATTGTGCGTTCTGCGATGCTTCAAAAACGCTGATCACTCGTTCCTGTCGCACTTGGCGCAGGCAGACATGCTCGAGGTGATCTTCATGAGTCTGCATGACGAGAGGTTGGAAATACAGGAGGAAGCGGTCGCTCTACTCGGCAAGCTCGGCGACCTGAATCCCGCGTTTGTGCTGCCTCGAATGCGTAAGGTTCTGCTCGAAACACTCTCGCAACTCACCAACAGCAGAGTTGCAAGGTTTGTTTTCCTCTTGCTTGCATTGTGTTTGATCCCGGATAATTCGGTATGTTGTTCGACAACGCCTCTTCATTATGTGAATTTAATGAAATTCTTCACAGGAATATGCAAGTGAGCGCTAATATGTAATGACTGGTAGTGCTTCCAGCACGAATTTGGAGCTATGCCCGTATCCTTCGAGAACATTCTCGTAACTTTATTCTTCACTTACTGCGGGCTTTTCAAAACGCCTACCAATCGATATGACTTCGCCATTCATCTCCATCGATATATTATCTCGATTTCGGGGCATATTTAAGCTCTTCTTTTTAGTGCGCACGCAGCAGCGGGAGAGGAAGGGGCTAGGAATGAAATTTTTGGCTTTTAAAGACTGGAATTCCACCTCTTTGTGTTACTTTTTTTGTCGTTTTTATGATGTGGCTTCTTTTTAACTCTTCTCAAATCGACAATATCTCTTTAGTAGTGCTCTTTTTCAGCATATTTATTGTTGTTTCATCATTCATATATGTTAATCTCTGTTTGAACGTTTTTGTGCATTGTTTGTCCTAAATCGCTAAACAGTTCATCAGAAATTGTCTGTATAGCAATATGGCGGTCGAGCAGTTTTTTTGTTAACAATCTTCGTAAGTGTGGTGTAGAATCGCGAAAATCACACTTCTTTCACAGGCAATTTCTCTTTCTTCGCAGGCCTTTTCTGCTTGCTGAAAGAAAAATGCACTCACCCATGCCGGTGAACAGATATTTGTTTGAAGCACGTCGTAGCAGGTACTGCTCCAAGTAGGTTCCCTCGTTGTCCTTGCTTTCTTTTCGAAGTCAGGCTGATTGTATTTCTGACTCACTTCATTTTCTTTATTCGCGGTCCTTTGCTCACCGCAACAATACGGCAGTAGTGAGGGAGATATCGGTGATTCGCGGCAGTGTGTTTAACATACAATACAATACACCACGGACCGTCGCAGGTGATTGGTGTTAAATGTGCATCGAGCACATCGGTTTTCATTCTGACAATAGTAAAATAGTTGGACGCAATCGGCATAAGTTTTGTGCGACGAGTACTTCGATCACTAGAGCCACAGGAAAACAAAACAACGTCAAACGCTACGCCGACTTATTTTTGTTTGGTGCACTGTTTCGATAGTAGAAGCGAGCTAAGGAAAAAACAGTGGGCACAGCAGATGGGAAGACAGCGGACTTCATGAGCTTGATTCTTATGTGAACCATAGTCGGCTTGACGAACGAACAAGAGCCGGCTAACCTGTAAAAATGCTCTCAAAACTGACCCATAGTGGGTGGAATTTCATTGCATCCGTTTACCACCGCAAAATGAAGACAAGCGCAATGAGTATTGGTTATTGAGAGTGGCTATGCAGGCTCTTTTTGTTCTCGCGTGATTTTTGGTATCCTATTCGATTGTTCTCGAATAGGATACCAAAAATCTCGATTGACAGTGCTTCTTTCAGGTTAGAAGAGTACAGTGCCCGCTTGATTGCACAAATAGCGCATCTATCACCGAAGTTTATGAGACCTTACATGAACCCAGTGCTCACTGCACTCATTCCTAAGCTTCGCACCGATCTCAGTCATGTTGACGTCACCATACAGGTAGGTTTATCAGAGAGCATTCATTTCACTTCTTGTACTTCACTCCGAGTACCTGAAAGTGTTGTGTTTGATGGAATTAAATTCCTCAATCGGGTTAGTGGGATGCTGTGTCGAGTGGAAGGACCATGGTAGAAGAAAACGTTGTAGGTTAGCAGTATTTTCCTAAATGTGATTTCTGTGGATTGGCCTTACCTTGTCTTTACTGCAAACGTGTCTTTTTTACACTCGTTCCTAGTGCGACATAAAGTTTCCAATTTTGCTTACATATTTTTGGAGTAGAAGAAGTGGTTATCCCTTAAGGATTTCATACTACCCTATTTCATCAATTCAGTACCACAAGACGAGAGTAATTGGCTTCAGTGATGTCTTCAGTGGAAGCATGTATGATCCACTGACTTTGGGCATGTCTCTTAAAGCCCCGAAACAAATTATTCAGCAGTTTGTACCAATAAAAGAAACCATTTCCGCCTTTGCAGTAAAGAAGCGAATAGCCTCCTGTACGATCGAAACTAATCTGCGAAAGATCCACTCCCTTCCTTCAGTTGCTTATCATCGTATGGACGCGCTATATATTGAAATGCACATCCTTGTTCTCCTTCCTTTCCTTTTCTCTCTCTCCATATTTTCCTTCCTCTCTTCTTACCCTTCCTTCTCTTTTTTTCCTTCCCTTGCAAACGGGTTTGGTGAGTTGTATCCTACCTCAGATGTCTGGCCACGTGCGTATTGTCTTACTAAGGGTTGGTGAGGAGGGGTGGCTAATGGTTTCACTGCGCTAAGAGACGTCGTTCCTTCTATACTCGGGTGCTCTGATTAAACTAATGTGAATGGATCCAAATTTGTTGTTTACCAGCTTCCCGTCTTTCGAACTTCTATCCATCTCAGCCTTGTGAGCATATTATTATTATTTCGCAGCTGCGATCTTCTTGATCGGTGCTTGTGCTTTTGTTAAATAATTACATCCGGTGAGGTTTTTGAGTACCACATCTTACTTTTTATAGCTACATGTAGTGCGAATGTGTGATCTGTGGTGGGGAAACGAGATCATTTTCCGTTGATAGGTGGTGTTGCAGCGGTTTTAAAGGTATATGCAAGAGAAGTGGACCACTTCTTTCAGAACATCTTCGGCTGGGAAAAAATTCTCAAACCATGGGGTATCTTCGAGACATTTGACTTCCTTCTCAGTCTTTTTTATGCCACTAGTAAAGATCCATTTTTTCTTTGAGAACTGCAGGTTTATTTGACAGCCCCGATTGCCGTGTTGGGGGGCCCTATTAAAGTAAGCGAGATGTCTAGTGGCAACAGCGTGCTAAAGTCTGAGTAAAAAATGTGAGGGAAAAGAGCTGAATCTTACATCGGACTGCTTCACACTGTCAAAATTTCTGTGCCGTGTTGTACTATCGTCTTAAAGGTCTTGAATGCGATCAGTGAGCTTGCAATAGCCGGCGGTGCTGACTTGGTGCGTTCTATCGATACACTGTTCGGGCCGCTGCTCCAGTTTCTTCAAGATTCCAGCAGTCTCAGTCGTCGAGAGGTATTCATTTTTAGATGTTTTCTGTTGATGGATGGCTCGGTAAACAGGGCTATCAGTGTGAGAACGATCCAGATAAAAGAAGAGAGATAGACTTCCTACAAATGTAAAAAGTAATGTATATTTTTAAATTCACCTGCTTGGAAACCTTCCTCTGGAAACCTTCCTTTACTATTGTTATCTTCTTTCCTACATATCTCGCCTTTTGTATTGCTCCATTGCTGAGATTTCTAGCTGCACTTACTTACCCATTCTTCGCACCTTCCCAGATTGCCTCGGAGTCAGCGTTAGCGCAGTGTCTCCTCTATGTTGGCCGATCGACGGTATCTCCCGCCGTTAGGCCAATCTTTTTCTTGTCCTGCCTGATAATGCCCATCCATCGCTTCTTGTGTCTGTGGTGGGATTTGAGTCATCGGCCAGGAGGGGTGAGCTTCGGGCTGTGCGTGCTACTGATGGGACGTCACTGCGGCTCGCATCTTCAAACCAGCTAGGCCATGCTTTTCGCAATTTCGTAGTAATTGGCGCTATGTCAAGGCAGCATCGGGTGTCATCATTCATGATGTGGTGGTGCCTTTTTACTCCCAGACACCAACGTAGCATTCTTGATCACATTGATCACATTGAACATCGATTTCGTCGTTGTCTCCATCGATGCAGCTGGCAATTTTTCCATCTTTCTCGATCCTGAACTCGCTGCGTCCTAGCAGTGCCACGTAGAAGTCAAAACCCCATGTTGTTGGCAGTCTGCCGCGTTCTTGCTTTCCATATTGCTATTGTTATTGTTATCTCCACAAAATGAAGAGCCTCCTCGTGCCGCGCAGTAGTGGCCCAGCATCCTGATCCATATAGCGCTGCTGGACGAACAAGTCGCTTATAGATTTTCACTTTGAGGAGTGTGGGCATTCATCGGTCATATAAGACTCTCGAAATGTGGTGCCACTTTGCCCAAGCGGCGTTGATGGGCATGCGGATCTCCTCAGCGAAATCGCCGTCGCTGCTAACGACGGAGCCCAGACCACTCCGTCGACCGTAATAGTGCCATCCGCCTGATGACCACGCTCCAAATATGCCGTTTTTCTGATATTGAGCCGCAATTCATTTTCACCTAGGCAGACTTTCCAGCGCGCTGTTAAGGCTTACAGTTCTTTACGGGACCTGCTTATGAGAAAAATGTCGTCGGCGTGAAGTGGCGACCAGAGGGGGGGGGGGGGG
>JAARMF010005415.1:383-11843 GCA_022844705.1 Toxascaris leonina
TCCCCCCCCCCCCTCTTTCTCAACCTCCCCCCTCCACTCCCTAATCATATTCTATAGCCCCAGTTTAATCCCCTGCCTCCATAATCCACCTAATTCTTTTAAAATGCATCAGAGAATTTTAAACTCGAGTACTTCATTGACTTCAAGATCGCTATATTATAGAAAGAAATATTGGCTTCAATCATTGCGTATTCCGCCTTCTGCACCTACATCGTTCACTACCGTAAGACGTGTTCATTTTTCTTCTATTCTTTTCTCTTTGGGTTAATAATCGATTTCAATTCAATTCTATTCCCTCAAATTTCAGTGCCTTTAAATTTAAAAATGAGTTTTGGATTTCAGCAAAGTCTCTTCCTAATCGACTTTTTACCACATTTTCTTATAATGACCCTTGATACATGTTACAGAATATTGTTTATGGAAATGTAATACCTTGAGGAACGATTTACGACAATGACGAGTGACAGGCACCTTGAGTTTCTTAATTGCTACAGGAAGCAGCTCATCGGTGTTGTTCATGAGCAGTGTCCCACTATAAGTTTCATAGAATTGATTATCTGAAGAGAAGTCCATTAAAGGTTTCAAACGATCCCAACAATTTCCACGGATGTCATTATAACGAAAAGTGAGAAATTAGTTACTGGATAATTTGCTAATACTGGATAATTGCTATAATTTGTATTGGTAAGCGAAAAATTCCAATAAAAAAACAACTTTGAATTGAGCTGTTTCCACTCCAGCTGAGGTACTCTAAACGCTCGAGTATAGTTCATCTCTTTAGAGATCCACTAAAGTGTTCATGATTGAATGCAGCGATTTGTGGTAAGTAGCTTTGCAGTAGCGTTACAGCTTTTCTGCCTGTTAAGGATGGCATAGAGCATAGAGCGCCAACGGAAGATTATGCTGACTTCTTTTGTTCAACTTTGATTGGGTAAGTAAAGGAATCTCAATGCTAACCTCCCTCCGTTTCTCTCTATTGATCTCTCGGCCCCCTCCAACATCCCCGCTCTACCCACCAAACTCGAAGAAGGAGGGTTCATACACGTGGCGAGGAATATAATCGGGGCTTAATTCTATCAGGGGATGGGGGGTTACTACTCCCAATTAGGTCACACGTTTAACGGATGCGCATTTGATGCATTTCTTACAATGAACAAATAGTAATCACAGCGTCTCTGATATAATGAATTCCAAACTGTTTTCAAAAACAATACATATATATATATATTTATTTATTTATTTATTTATTTATTTATTTATTGATATACTTACAACTAGGAAATTTACATATATATTATATATTTATACTTGTTTATATTTATATACTTATATATTTATTTACTATATTTACCCTCAATTTTTATATACTTAACTATATATATATACATATATATATATGTATTTATTCATTTATTTATTTATTTATTTATTTATTTATTTATTTCCTTAATCTATGAAATGCTGAAGGTAGAAAACGAAATAAAAGTGCATGGATACCTCCAACAAGTCGTTTTTCAGTGACTCGGTTCTTTAAGCAATAATAGTCAGCTCTGTTGATTGCGTTTCTGAGCACCGTTCCCTCGTCGTTCACCGATCTCTGATTGCCAACTAATACCTGGATGAGCTCATTCAATGTGTCCATTTTTATCTAAAGAGATCTACGAGTTCACAGTTGCCTTTAGTCTACTGTCAATTAAATGTAGCGCATAATGACTAAAATACGTTCATTATTGTCTCCATGACACCTTAGATAATAATGATGCCCGGCTACTCTTATTATATTTCCGACTATGTCATTTATAATTGCATATCTTATTGCTCGTCAAGTAATATCGCCTTGGAAGAGAGAGTAAAGAATATGAAAAACATTGCCCATGGAACGAGAAAAACCTGAATATGAGATGGAGAAGGAACACTTGACAATTCCACTCAATGCAAGCTCTTAAATCATCTTTTTTTTATTGTTTATCACTGATGACATCTCAAAAAAAAAAACAGAAGTATCAACATCGAAATGGTGTTAACTGCTAAGATTGATTATCGATGAATTTCGATATTTTCAGAAGTGAAACAACGCATCAAACTATATATTGCAGTTGATTGCTGTGGTGATCAGAATACGTCATCGCAATGTTCATATTCCGTTGCACAAATATTCTGTGTTTATTCACTCATTGAAACGAGTGTGGAATTTCTATATTAAATTCAAATAAGAGAAAAGACCGTTTTCAATTCCCATCGACTATTTTTGTATGTCAGCACTGGTCGCTTCACTTTTGATCCCCATAGTACGGAAATGACATATAGCGGTGAGTCATCATTCTGCAGAAATATCTCCAACAAGTCATATATCACTTATAAATACAAGTCTGTTCCAATAATTTGGGGAATATGGGATGTTTAAGCGCTGGAGGAGAAGGCAAAGAAGTTGATGAATGCCTGCGTATATATATATATATATATATATATATATATATATAAAGGCTCTCAAATTTTTTAACAACCTTATTAAGGGGAAAAATCCCATTTTAATTTTTCACAGGAAGGAATTTCAAGATCGTCGGTACAAAGTTACAAGTTGCTTAGTTCTGGCAATGCTCCACGAATTCAGCTCTTTCTAGATTTACCTCGTAAGAACAATTTTTACCAACATTATGCTACTTGGAAACAAAAATTATGAGGTCCTTGTATATCCAACAATGATCCAAATTTCAATTCCCATCTCCAACAAGAGTTCCCACCCGTCACACAATTAAAACTACGATAAATGTTTAAAGGATATAAAATAAAGAATGATTTCTAGTTTCTAAATAATATTATTCTAATTAATCAAATATATAGAATGCTTGCAATCCCAACCTGCTCAATCTCGTGTACAATAAAATCACCGTCTTCGTGAAGCAAATCATGGATGAAATCTGCTGGAATCGATCCATAATACCATAAGTTTTCGCATAAAACCTTCGAGAAAAACTAAAAATTTCTGATTATTTTTGCTATTCAATTAAACCGCATCCTCGAAAAAACACCTGGAGACTGTATGGCAAAATGCTTCGAAATCAAAGAATCTCACACTTTTCTCGATGTGCAACAAGAAGATCACAAACATTTTTAATTGACTGCAATACTTTTCAACTGTGTGCACATACAGATACTGTTTTGCAATAGTCCCTATTGCACGGCATATAATTGCAATGAATCCTCATTGCAATGTTCCTTGTTGCAACACCTACGGAATATATACACTTCACTATGTGAAAATTTGCAACGTTGGTGATATTCAAAAAGAGAGGGAAAAGAATTATTGCTTTTGCTTTGTTTTCTTCCAAATAAAAAGACGCATCAATGTAAATTCCGCTAGAAGAGATCGCTGACGACCTCCAAGCAATATTATCTTTCCAGAAGCGAAGTGTCAAGAAATCACATCCAGTTTTTGATAAGTTGAGTTGGTCCCTGAATTCGTTCATTGATCACATCCTACAGCCGTCAATTTCAGTGAACATAATGGTGTAATAAATGTACACTTGAAAGGAAGAGAGTGAAGGTCATCGGATAATCGCCTTCCAATCCGAATCACATAAATTTAGAAAAGAAAATATCGAGGAGAAGTGGCACTTCCGTGAAGATAGAAAGAAAAAGAATGTTTGTCTTCGTATATTTCCTTTTTTAACGAGAATATTTACCTTGTTCAGATAGGCTTTATGACGAGCTGGATCATAGACATCATGAAGCCTAAAGTACAGAGTTGTTTAATTGCCACATGACTTTTGAATTGTCTATATGTGATAACAGATTCTAGAAGATATCGATGAAGAGCCGGGGTCATGCACTTGTTCAATTTGCGACTTTGGTGTTGGAAAGTAGCTGAGCGGTTTGTTGCAACCCAACTTTCCACCGATTTTCATCATGGGAATCACTAAAATCAATGCAGTGGAATTGAAGCAGGAGGGGATATTGACAGAGATTCGGTTAACTCTTAAAAAACTTGTGTGTTGGATAGTTGAAACAGCAGTTTAATTTCACCGATCAAGCTAATTCTAACTGACCGTTATAATCATATGTCGAAGAAATGGATGAAAAGATAATTTTCCACCGGAAAACAACAAAAGAATTCCCATAAAAATTGGTATTTCCCCAAACTTCCCACTTGGTGTTTCCCCAAATTTCCCACTGAGGGGAATAAGCCATAAATACTTCAATTCATTTGGCGAATCACTTAAGAGAGTTGAACAATTTGATTATAATCTCATAGATGTATTCAGATAGAATAAACGAAATTCACTCACGGTGCCATCATGTAGTGCAACAATTGCTCGAACCACTCAACAAACTTTAACGATGAAAAATGAAGAGAATTGAAGATATTGCAGATCAAAAGTTATAATCAATGAAATTATTGATCGAATATTTTAATTATTTAATTTGCTGAATAAATATCTAATTTTTGAATATCTAAATGAGCGATTATTCAATTTTTAATGAGCGAATTTATTCGAACATCTGAAGCGTTGATATTCAGATAGAATAAACGAAGTTCACTGAGATGCGATTGCAAACGCTGTGAACTTTGTGGAGACCACAAAAACCCCTGCAACGATGTTACCAAACGCCTGTTACGTACGACCACGTTCGAGCTGTAGAACATTTGTGGACATATGCGCCGACCTATAGCTACTGAAGATGGTATATGAATGAAAAAATTTTCGTGACGAGTAAATTTCATCAGTGTTCTCCAGAATGTTTGTGGCAAAATAACAGTAATATACAGTGAAAACAACTGCGAATGCAGGTCGTTTTAGATAAGAAAAAGGTCTTTTTACTGGTGTCAACCTCTTAAAACATCACTGTGAAGGGGATGTTGTATCAGATTTTTCATTTTGAAACATCGCATCGCACTTACCATTTGTGCCACTTCAAATTTCCGTTATGTGACTTGCGCCAAGGAGGCAACATCGCAGTGGCGGAAATGTCCCATGTCGCAGATCCTCCTGTGCACCAATCTTTTGGGCATCCGTGCAACAGTTTATCAAGCACGACAATCCAGGCTCATCCATTACATGTTAAATGACTGTCCAATGCAGCATCATATTTCTTCACAAAATTTGCTCGTTGCTCATAGGTGCGACATATCACCTTTTGCAATTTAGTTTGTATATATGTTGAATACTTTCGATTCGTTGCTTTCTGCCTAATCTGTGCACAATAAACGTGAACACTATTTCCCGAGTGGTGATTTTGGAATTCGAGTCTTATCGATGTCATTCGCCATCAATTACTGAGGGTCGTTAGTCAATGGAGAGGACAACTGCTCACCTCGTTATCGCGAAACATTTTAACATTTTGCAGTTACTTTCATATATTTATAGACATTTCCATCGTTTTAAATTTAACGTTGTTTGGAACGTTTGTTATATGACTACTCTCTTAAATTCATTCATTTTTTTTCTGCTATTTTGCAGTGTTCCTTGTTGAGACGTGAACTAAAGATTTTATCAATGGTTTGCTTACTCAATTACTCTCTCTCTTTATTGCTTGATGACTAATTCCCTTTATTTCGCGCACTTACTTGGCTTATTTTACCTGTTTCCTCGCTATCCAATTGCTCTTGTTTACCCTCGCGGAGGTAATGTTTATCACTGACTTTAAATTTCATTATCACTGCAGTTGTGCACGTTGTTATTGTTTTCTTTAATACCCGAGTACCGTTAACATTGTCGCATCAAAAAAAAAAAAAATGTGTTGGTTGAAGGAGACAGCCGAATAGAGGAATATGTCCTTTCAATCGAACAGCAAAATGATCACGGAAATTGATGAGATTCAGATGAAAGAATGACACAAAAATAGTACGGAAAACGATAGCGGAAATAACGAGGCAACAAGACAATTGCACGATATGGGCGAATGACACTCAAAACCGGAAGCTTAATGACGTGACATATCGAAGCATACCGGAGTGTGACAAGCAATAAGCAATTGATTGAATAAATCAATCGATATAGATCATACCCCTTCAGTAGTGTTCAATCGTACTTGCTGAATAGAGCATGCAACATTGAGGCAGTAGCCGAATTAGGAGGTCACTAAACTCGCAATGGTCTCCAAGCAGGAACGACTCCGGGATAGTTAGCTGAAAATGTTCTCAACGTAGACTGAAGCATCAAGCTAATACTTAAGGAAGTTCACTTCCTAAATCTCACTTTGGGCTGCCTCTCCAATAACCCACATCTCCTAAAATTGTATCGATCAGCTTTTAGCTATGAAGAATTAGCGCAAAATCATTCCCATACCTTTAGCTTTCTCACCTAAGCGGGGATCTTTCTCAATATCCGACATGAATAGAATCCGATCTGTGAATCTCGAGTTGGAAATATACATACACCATTGGTTGGGGAGTATAGATGAGAATTTAGAGGGATTAATTCCAAAATTCGTCATGAATCGTTTTTTTTTTCAGTCTTCTTTGTTCGTTGAGTGATTAATGAGATTTGTGAATTGCTCAATTTTTCGCGTCACCAATTAAGTTTTAATTAACTTTACCATTGTGAAATACATACAAAATACGTCATAAATCCCTAAATAAAGTATAGCGTTTTCGTGATGGAAAGTGCGGTCTTTTCACTTCCCAAAAATGGAGTATCTTTCATCAAAGAAGGTCCGCTATTTTTTCGGAACATTTTATTAAAGACGTCCATTTTTTGAAGGAATTCACTGTTAAGTGATCTCGTAATGTTTCGTTTTCTAACCGGGAAGGTGTTCCATTTTTGTGGAATTTCGATTGAATGCGGTGTTTTCTATTCGGGGAGGCTTCAAATTCTAGCAAATAAGGTGATTTGCAATATGCGTTTTATGTGGGAAGTTGTTATTTATTCTCTGAAAAATGATCATTTTTACAATATTATTGCTTATGTGGAATATGATAGCTTTAGATATATTGAGTGAATGAATTTTGATGAGAGGAAAGTGAATGAAAAATAAACAAAAAATAGAAAACACAATGAGATGAGAAAGATGGAAAGGAATCATCGAGATGAATGCGAAAACATCAAAGAGCACAAGAGTGCAACAAAAAAATGCAAAATTCCACAACTTTGCATCGCCGAAACGAACGTTTCAAATGGCGATCGGCATGGAAAGTCCCTCAGTGGTTTTTCCAATTGATATATACATATATCGGAAATCGATTCCTTCAATTCCTTTCTGCGACGAAAATTTCTTCAAAAATTCAAATGAATCCTTCGGCGTGAGTCGAATTGTCGTTCGTCTTCAATGGGAAAAGTAATTGTAACATTTAATGGAGATTATCATCGAATTGGGTGGATGGAAAGGTGCAAAGGGAATGAGGAGAAGGGGCACGATAAGAGAGTTGAAGTGACAAGGTGCCTGACCTTTCTCCACAAGGTTTCCCTTCCTGTCCAATTTCTTATTCTCAGTTTCGAAGTCGTTCACTCATGAAATAACTCGAGTCCTCATTCATGAGTACAGATCTCTTTGAATGGGACACAAATGCAACTGAGTTACTTTGATTGAATCTGTTTGATGGAATGCAACATTGAATCACTTTTTATCTTTTGTTGTAAAATTGAAAGGAATAAAATCTCTTTAAATATATGCAACACTGCAGAAACTGCTCAGTAATTTTAATGTCGTTTCAGTAAATCTTTTCAACTACAATCTTTGAGGTGAAAGTTTGTGCAATAACTGGTTCTGGAAGCTTTCCATAATTCAAATCAAATACTGATATTAACCCCTCTCACCCCCTCCCCCTTTTTGCAAAGTAATCTGAATTTCTCCAAATGTCCACTGATTACATATTCTATCCAGAGAAAAAAAATGCCACATAAACATTGCTAAAAATTTATTCATTTCAGAACTGTGCAAATAAATGAAACTGAGGAATAACTGAGGACGAAAAGATATATACAATATTAGAAAGAGTAGAAATATGCTAGATAGGCTGATGTGAAATGCGATTATGCATTTCCACTCAACCGACCAACCGACTTCATAAATTATCTTTAAAAAAAGGTAAAAAATACGAAATGATGCATTCATATTTCAAAGTGATCGGGTAGCGGGCATAAATTTGAAGAAAAAAATTCGTTTTTATGATAAGATCGGCTGCAAAATGCATGCAAACTTTTTGTCATCGTCAAATATTTATGATCGCTTTCGGATGTGATGGATTAAGTTGGAAGTTGCCGCAGGGAGACATACTTTGGTGCAACACAGATCCACCAAACTTCAATGGTTTTGTGGTCGTCGAATTGAAACCGACAGAAAGCTGAATAGACGGGCGAGCAGAGATATCTGCAGAAATGATATGGAGACGGAGCTTTGCATATTAAAATTTGCAAAAAGCACATAATGCATCCCACTTCGAAATGAATTCTGTGCGTTTTATAATTGTTTTCCACTAATTGGTTGTAATTGTATGATATTAATTAAAATAATTAGATTAATTACCGATTTTAATTATGATAATGATATGGATTACAAATATTAATTATGAATATTATTACAATTTTATATGTGCTATATCTACCTTATTCACTCAAAGTTTCTCTTTGTATTGGTGCAATGACAACTTTTGATTGATTTGTTGCAAATGAACAATTCGATTCGATTCAGAAGAATTTTTTTTTTGCGAAAAAATTACAAATGAATTTAAAGATAATTTTTGAATTTTTAAGAAAACGAAATACAAATCGACCAAAGAATACTCATAATATGAGCGATTAGCCGATCACTCTCGATGTCAGCTTAAACTCGAAAAAACTCTTCAGATGTATTCTATTTGATCCTAACGTTTAAACGATGAATGCGGAAGTGTTTAAATGATTCACTTCCTTTATTGTCGTTTGTGAATTTCTTTTATTTCAATCTCCGTAAATTTGATTTGAATAAAAAATTATACCTTCCTCCTCTCATTTATCCATCATATTTTCATTTCCATTTATCTTTTTCATTGCAAAATTAACAAATATGAAAAGAAAGAAAGTTGTTCGAAATTGCAAAGCGATGAGCACTTCTATATTGAACAATAAAACTAAAGAGAAAAGATTTCAGTCACCAAATAAATGCGACACTCACTTCGATGTCCATCACCTATTCCCACAACCCCCTCCATATAATCCTCCAAGCACCACCCCCCCCCCCCCCCCCCCCCCCCCCCCCCCCNCAAGCACCACCCCCTCAACCCTCATCCATCAGTGAACACAATCGAAGAGTGCCAACTCCATTAATGCAATATACATGCAATCGGCTGCTCCCAGCTAGCTGTCTCAAACATCCCAACTTCCATCCGGGCACAGCGAACGCATAATGAATGGGCACGCAGACTTGGGCTGTGGCGAAGCGGCGGCCGGCATTTGCACGACGGTAAAAACGGAAACCGGACGCACGCACGTATGTCGAAGCGCGTGCGTGCGTCCGCTTCCGTCAGTGCCGAGCGAAACGGGAGTGTATTGGTTGGAGCCGGGGCCGGTCGCTGGCCACTCTTCACCGTCTTGCTGCATCCGTTCTGCTCAACTCTCCGTATTTCAGAGCACGTCAATTGAGTGCATCTCATGCTTCACACAACCGTTCAGTCACAAGCGTCTGCTATAACAACCGAGCTCAGTTAGTGCTTCATTTTCTTTGAATCCTCAATTATGAAAGAGGAGAGGCAGGAGGGGTTGAAACAATCAAAATCCGGTTTTTTTAGAACCTATTAGCAACAGCTTTTATGAGCTTGTTTCTGCTTTCAATTTATCATTTCGCTTCCAAATAGAGGTGATATTACTGATATTCTCTGATTGATAACGGCTTCCGGTATTTAAAATAATATACCCGGAGATATGTGTTTGACGCTTATATTCTGATAAAGCAGAAATCACTGATCGTTGATGCTTCATTTCGGCTTATTTTTATTCGAACTCTTAGCTTTACGTATATGTTTATATAAATACACATACATGAATTTCACATATATTTGTCCGCATCGTATATATGTGTATATGAATATATTTGGTCACACACAGATATATGTTTATTACCGCTGTTGTTCAGTTAGGGGAGGGGGGAGGAGATATGGGGCATATACGTATAGGTCGCCATCTTATCCCCACGGATGTGGTTCGCGCATTGTTTAAAAGTAGAGTGATGTAGTCGTAATCGTTGTATCTTTTTTAGTGCTCGTTTCCTAAGTCCCACTTTTTAATGCTTGTTGTCGATTGTAGTTGTATAAAGTCCATCTACATTCCACCTCCAATAGTGGTGTCGAACTTGGATTGTTCTTTTTCGTAAATAGGCATTTCGTCATTTAAATTTCGGCGGAAATAATTTCGAATGCTGAAAAGAAAAAAATTCGGCGATTGGCGATCACTCGTTTGCTTAAGCAATCATCAAACGGCGGGCGCATTTCGCTTTCGCGGCGGAAATTTCCTTTTTTCGCTCTATTTTTAATGTCTTTCAAAGTGCACGTACCTTTATATTGATGAGAAATATGTTTCCCGGAACTTTCGATTTCCCAAAAAAAATTTCGCATTTTTGCGAATCTCCGCAAATTTGATTTTATAGCGCGGAATGATGTCTGTCGATGTTTGTGTGTTTGTCTGCCTATTTGATCGATGTTTCAGCTCGTCAACCATCAAATCAGAATTTGTCGAATATAGTCCACACAATACATGGATCATCTATCTTCTACAACAATTTCCTAGCTGGTCTATCATCTTTCAAAGATATTGCAAACTGTTAATGTGCTAAAACATTTTTTTTTTTTTGTAACCGATCTTAGTCGCAGATAATTTTCAGAAACGGTCGGTCATGCCTAATTATAGATTAATGGCTGTTTATTTTTATTATTCGTTAATTGTTTACGATTTGAGCGATAATGAAAGAATGCACTTCATTTTGGATTTTTGGCACCTTTTTTTACGCATTTTATTCTCCTCTGTTCCGCTCATTGCTTCCAGACTGTCTTAGCGTTCATCCAGCTGTCAGTAATTGCCATCAAAAATTGTTTATTGTTGCCAAACGATTGCAGGATCGCCGGCCAACTTGAATCCACCTGGTGAGCCATCGTTCAATGAGATTCTTATTAAGACGGTGCGTGACTATCCACCACTCTATGTCAATTGTCGACGATCATACGATAGTGTTGATCGGCATGAAATCTGGAAAGAAGTTGCCGCCAGAATTGGTCGTAAGGTTTCCCGTAAGTGTAATGTTTGCATACCATATAATTTCAAATAAAACCCCATCCCCTTTCGCCTTTAATATTCATTGCTCTTATATTCCCTTTCTGTCATTTGCCTAGAAACTCTTTCGTATTGTTTGTGCTGTGCTGTGGCGTCCTATTTTCATTAACAGTATAGCTCTACTCATACAGAACACAAAGTAACTCATCGAATTCGGATTAGCGAGCACGAATCAGGGAAACTCCGAAGTTCATGAACTAATTTGCTCGATGTTTTGTCATTT
>JAARMF010005419.1:0-11838 GCA_022844705.1 Toxascaris leonina
AATAAAAATTAAAAAATTAAAAAAAATTGTCTTACATGGAAATAAGTATCAACAATTTGAGGATCAGGAAGGAGAGTGATTTGTTGTGCGCCAAATACATCATTCACATGTGCCAATTGTAAGTATCGTAGAGGGTGAACGTCATTTTCGGCAATTATCTCTAAAAAAAATTGATTTTTTTTTAATAATATTTGATATATTTGAATAAGCGGAAATAAAAAAAACAAATATTTTATGCATGAGTTTTTATATTTGCTGGGTAAGCATTCATGTAAGCTTACAGGAATGAAGGCAAACCCTAAGGCTAAGCTATATGGATCTTCTAGTCGAGGAGAAATTCAGCTAAATGAAGCGGCAACTTGACTTAATTCTATACCCTTTACCCTTTGTTAGGTTGAATGAAAGCGATTTCGCTAGAAGCAATAAATGAATGAAAACTCAACCCTATTCGAGATGATTGCAAGATTGCGCTCTCGTTTAGAGTACCAGTAAGGTTTTGACAACATGTTGCGCGCTGACATACTTCATTCTTTTGAGAAACTATAATTGGCCAATTTTGGCCAACTGGTTTTGCTCAGCCGAGTTTTATGGGGGTGGGGGTGGGGTTGCGGTGAGGAAGGAGAAGGGAGGAGACTATGAATTTGATCAAATTGGCACTAGAATTGTTGTACTGAAAAAGTGATAATCAATTTGCTAGAGACGAAAAAATAAGGTTAGGGTGGGTGGGTGGTAGGGGATGAGGGGGGTGGGGGTGGAAGGGATTTCAAAGCATGACTGCTTTAATATTTGTAAGGTGATGGTGGAAGTGAATGGCCGTATACTATATGAAAGCAGAATCGATTCAGTACTACCGATCAGAATCCTTGTAAAGACTGTTGTTTCAGTCAGTAATCACACAGAAGAGAGCAGCTACTTTCGTTCCAACCTCTTTAAGACACTGCAACCCTATTCGAAAATTTGAAGTTACAGTCAGTTCAGACAGTTGAAACTGATCGAACGAATATGAGGGAGGGGTTGGGAAGGGAGGGAGAGGTCAGGAAGGAGGAGTACCAAGTTGCATCCAAGCAGATTTACCTTGATACTTCATTATAAGAGTGCCGTTGTAAAAGCCAAATTGCTAGAAACTGTATTGAAAATATACTCACTGATTGGATCGGTGTGTTCGATAGCGTCGATTGCTTCCTTGAGCTCTTTAGCACTTTTTTCTCCTTTATATTCGCTCGTATATATTTTATCCTGCAACGTGTAGAATATTTCAACACTGAGAGTCATATAGTGCATAATTTGCTCATGCTTCATTCCTTTTGAAGTTTTACATGACACTGATTTA
Source organism: Toxascaris leonina (assembly GCA_022844705.1). NCBI lineage: Eukaryota > Metazoa > Nematoda > Chromadorea > Rhabditida > Ascarididae > Toxascaris > Toxascaris leonina. The sequence goes on from JAARMF010005419.1 coordinate 1,331, forward strand.
GATAAGGAAAAGTTGAGGCAACATGATAGCTAGAACATCCACAAGGAACCTCTTTAGCTTCGTCGAAGACACTTAACTGATTCTAAACTGGCTGCTTTAAATTTCGTCTGCTGTTTGATAATACTATCCGGATGAAATCCATCTGTCGCTTTCCTTGCGGTATCGGATGGGCAGCAGAGGTTCGCAATACACGGGAAACGGCGGTTCTAGTCATCGTTGTCAGACAGAGCCACACGTCGACCCGAGAAATCATCTGCTGCGTCAGGTGCAATGCCCACTCAACCAGGATGGAGGTGACTTCGCGCGAACGCTGACCCCGAGGAAATTCGGGGTCGAACGAGGGAATGATGGTGATGAATGTGATGGTTAATTTGATCATATTGGGAGGAGGTCGGGGGAGGGGGTGAGGAGGGGGGGGAGGGCTATATTTTTGTTTCCTATTCGTAGTTCATCCACATGGATCCATTCCTTCTCAAACTTATCAACGAGTATTGATAAAAGAATTTCCACTAACCTTAACAAACACTATCATCGTTGGTGAATCATTTTTGTCGAGAGTGATTTGCTTTAGAACATCGTTGATTGCAGCACACTTCTCACTGCAATATTTTCATTTATTTGCAATAATTGTAATAATTATTACTCCTTAATGAGTTGATGCTTATGCATATCAATATTTATCGCAATAAGCTGCTTTGCAATGATAAGCTATTGCATTATCCTAGTGGACGGCATTGCAGTAATGGGTCATTTTTCGATGTAATTTTAGCATCTGGAGAATAAGATGAAGAATTCACAGATGAAAGGGCGCTGAAACTCTGATGCTTGAATTATCTAGTCAAAGAGCGTCGCGTTGCCTAGAACAAATTTTTGCGATATTGCAAGATATTCTCTAGATGACTCTTGAGGTCACAGTCTCGAAGAGTGCCTGCAGCTATTAGCTGGTATAGTATTATATAGCTATAGCACTGTAGGAAAATGGAAAATTTCTTGAATAAAGGCACACAGGGTTTGATATGAATTTTTACAGCATATCGTTCGAATAAGCTCTCTAGAATAAATTCTCGAGGATAGGTATATCTGGCTAATAGAGCTTGGAGCTTTTGCAAATTATTTGAGAATATATTCCGGAGGTGTAAAAAAATTTTTCGTGCTGAACTGTTCCTACTACCGATTGAATGCGACTAAAAATGATGCCAGTTGTTGGAACTTCACAAAGTTGGACTTTTCTAATCAGTGACTTATCACCATGAAAGCGTACAGCTTTGTCGAATTTTTAGTTTATTTCGTAAAGGCTTGTAAAGTGCTCAAATTAGCTCAAAGCAGCACGTGAAGCTTTGAGCAATTCCACGATTAGCTAGCTGATCTATAAGCATCGGAGAAATTTTTAAAGGCCTATTTCTAGCATATGAGTCGAAACTTTCACTTGTGCTTATTAATATCCATCCGAGTTTTCGGTGCAATATTCCGTTCATAGAAATGAATAGCGGACAAATCATTACCGAATTATATGCGAACAAATATAACGTGATTTCGTCGAGCAAAAATCACTGAACGATGAAATATTATCGTCGATCGAATGAAGTAGTACAACAACTGGACGTGGTTGTCGTAACAGAATATCCGATGTATATCCTCGTGTAATATCTATCTGAATAGGCACTTTCTTCCGTTAGATTATTTCTATTCATGTGGTTGATTTCAATTTCAATGATTGTAGGATATGATCCTGGAAAGGGGCAAAAATGTAGGACATGATCCTAGGATGGGACGGAAATATAGAGTATGATCGTGGGATCGGAGAGGAATGTAAGACATGATCCTAGGATGGGACAGAAATATGGGAGATTATCCTAAGGTGGAGTAGAAACAATCGGATTTAAAGATCTATACGGCAGTCGTACTGAGAATTGACACAACCGGGCAAATTTTCCCATCCGATCGAGGAAGGGAGCTCGCGATCAGGTACTCAACTGGGTCAACGAGATCACAGTGTTCAATCAATATTTTTGGATAAGGTTGATTGCAAATTAAAGGAGATTAAAATCTTGGCTGGTCATATTTGAAGCTTCTGATAAAATGCTGATAAGTTTCTGATAGATTTCTGATAAGCTGTAGGCTAAATTTTTGATAAATAAATAAATAGTGCTTGAAACAGAAAGCTGTAGAGAATTATCTCTGATATGATTGTTAGATAATGTTCCCTCTACTTGCGGGACAGTATCCTATTCTCTCGTGCTTTTCTTATCACTCACTTATTTTCGATTCGTCTGTACGCTTTTAAAAAAAATTTTCAATCTATTCATTTGTTTTATTCATTCATCTGCTCATTTATTTACTTATTTATTTATTTATTTATTTATTTATTCATTTATTTATTCATTTATTTACTCACTAACTAGTAATTAATTAGTCTGTTTATTTATTCACCTACCTATTTACTTATTTACCTGTTTATTTATTCAAATACCGTTCTTAGCTCGGTAAAGCAATAGATTAAGAAAACTGCAACACAATGGATAAATACTTTTATGGAAAAGAAGAAGCTATCTGTGACATACGATTGAAGGAAATGATGATTGTGTGACGAATTGTACAAGTGATTCAGCGTCGAAGCTTTCTTCAAAATCGATTCTCTTTTTCTTCTCATATGGACGTACAGTAAAAACTCGATCTGTTGCACTGAAATTATTTTCGGCTCATTTGTGGCAACAATAGAATTAATTTGTAGAAAGCATTGTGATAGCTGAATAACAGTAACTAACTAGTGGAATTCGATGTAAATAATAATTCCTTCTTGGCTTCCTAACGAAGAAAAATATAGAAAATGCTGCTAAATATAAGCTGTTTGCATTGGCCAGAGTTGCGACCAACCGTTGGTGCTATATGTTCTGTGAATTTTGATTCACGTCCACAATTAATTACCTGCTTATTAATAGCTAAGGTGTTATTCAATGCGAAAGAAAATTTAGGTAGGTTTTCCCGATGGAACGAATTGACGGGTTCATCGCTATCTGCGAACGATGTTTTTTTTCGTTGGACATCAAACATGATAGACTGTGCCTAGATCTAGGGCAAACCGCAAAGCATTAGCTATAGCCTAATAGATGGAAAACCTATAAGAGCGTCAACTAGCTGTCGAGAAGATCATCATCAATAATCAAGTTCACAACGCATAACGCTTTTTCATCACTTTTCTTACAACCAATATTGAAAAGGTTATTGATCCTCAAGAAGTGGGGTGGGGAGGATCAGCTAAAAGAGGATGCCGTGTAAGGGAAGCGAGAAATTTAGGAGGAATTACCCTGAATAGGTATCATTGCATCTTTAGTGTGAAAGCGATGGATTTTAATATTCTCACTCTTAGCCAATGCTCAGAATTGTTTTGTGTTAAAAAATTAAATTAGACCACAGTCTTAACTACCAAAATTCACTTTTTTCCAGCTGTTTTTATTTAAAAGTATTTACCCGTTTCGAATAAAATAAGCGAAATGATAACGTCCAAGAAATATTTCACATATTTCCATAAATATTTGAAAATGTTTCGTGGAAATACTCTCAAAAATACCAATCGTAATAGCCGGTCGAATATCATCGAATGCTGATAATTTACCTAAATAGAAAGAAATAAATTCATTGGATAGTATTAATTTCGGTACGATAGCAACCAATCCATTAAGGAATCTCTCTCTGAGCGTTGATAATAATTTGTAGTTAGATGAAGAATCTCTAACCGAAAAGCCCTTTTGAAAATTTCTGTGGAGTAAGTTGGATCGGTGGTTTTGAGGGAAATGATTTTAAAAGTGTTGAGAATAATTTTGAAGTGAACTAACTATTATTGCTGAAATTAGTCTGAGCATCAGTTGGTTATTATCGATTTATTACCGATCCGGTAGACGTTTACTTGTGCTGACCTATCTTGGTGCAAATCTTCCGTCGCAAACGTTTTCTCACTCATGCCGATCTTACAAAGATACAAAGGCAGCTGTGGTTTGATCGATTCCCGTATCGATGCAGCTGATAACCATACCCACAAACAGCTGTTGTGATCAACCTTCTGTGGTCAACCTTCTGGCGATCCATTGAGAAATCAGCCGGGAATCGAACCCGGATCTCTTTGCTTAACAGGTGAAGGCTCTACGACTGAGCTACCGCCCCCCTATGTCGATCTTACTTATACTAATATACTGGGCTTTGCATAGATTCGAATGCTTTTGTAACGAAAAGATAGAGAACATGAGCGAATTAACCTTTTCTTGCCTCTTTCAACTCGTCTTCGCTCTTCAATTCGATTGCGTTCCCACTCATAAGGCTTAAAAATTTTTCATTATTAGCATCATTTCAGCGACAAATATCTTCTTCCTCGTCAAATTTGTGATTTTTTTTGAAACTATTACTGAGAATCCAATATTTTTGGTTTCTATGCTGAAATGGTCTCTGTGAAATCCGTATCTAATTGGATTGGCCCTCTATTTGAGCTCTCTTGATTGCCGGTATATATATAGTTTTATATTTATGTGTTTATTTGCATATTTGCATGTATATATTTATATATTTTTATTTATTTATTCATTTTTCTATTTATGAATGGCACAAAAACTTACATAGTGACCCATTGAACATAATAGTTGACATCCTTCATATCTTTCATAGAGGCATATCGCTTTCCATTACGATAACCAAAAATAGTGTGATAGTCATCGACTCTTGATAGTTGATTCTCATCGCATAATTCCGAATGTTTATGGCATGCTACTGCTCCGAATGAGATATCACCATAACGTGCCTTTAGAGTTTCCGATGCTTTTGACCACAACCAAAATGCGTGTTGACTAATACTGTTTACTGAAATGCCAAGATTAACGAAGCGGTGACGTCATATTCGGATGACCCCCTAAGATTATAGAATTCCGGAGAAAATCCATTCACTTCCTCCTTGTGGTATCGGACGGGTGGCAGAGGTCAACAAAGGTCTCTGATGGCTAATGGTGATTGTGGTTTCGCTGTTAGGTGGAGTGATGCGTTGGCCAAGGTAGTTATCTGCCGTATCAGATGCAATTTCTACTCAAGATCAGCGCAATAAAGCCGGCTAGACGTCTTCTTTAGAATATGCACCCGATCGACCGAGATGGGGGAGACGCTGGGCATGCGCTGGTCCGGAGGAAATTCGGGGATGAGCGAAGAAATTATGATAAGGTTATAGAAAGATTTATAGTCGATTTTGTATCGGCGGAAAAAACTTACCTATTCTAAGAAATTATTGCTTGGCCGAAGGTAGTCTTCCTAATGCATAAGTCTAATGTTAAACAAGCCAAATTTGGGCATCACACAAGAGAATACCTCAAATACAACATGTTATGTTGAATAGCATCATTAACGATCCACATCTGGGAACACATAAATGAGGATTTGTAACTCAAGGACAACTTGCCATTTGTCCAAAAAAGGATAAACGATAATTGCTGCTTATTTATTGCCGTTTTTAGTGTTCGTTCATCATATTCATCTAATTGCCTCCAATCTTCCTTCTCATTGAATGAACGAAACTCGANNNTTGAATGAACGAAACTCGAATAATGACATTTCGATGAGATTCGTTTCGAGTGGTGATCGTGAAACGATTGTTCGCTTCTTTTTAGTCCCTTTTGCCAACATCGCTAGCACTTCCTTCAATATTCATATTAATATCATTTCCACGATAGAAACCTCGAAAAGATTAGATTTGAAAGTATTTGCGCACGTATATATATGACCATCATGCCGCGGGCACTAATTTCAGTAGTATTATCATTTTCAATACAGTACTAATTTCAGTATCAAATTCAGTGGCTTCATTAATTTCATTTCTAGTACTAATTTCCGTACTGTTATTAATTTCAGTACCACTAATAAATTCAGTATTATGATTATTTTCAGTACTAGCATTAATTTCAGTTCTGTATAAGAGATATTATTTCCAGTTCTTTTCGTAAGATATTAAGTTCAATTCTTTCCTGTGACATATTCTTCACAAACTATAAGATTCATTGCTACTTTGATACATTAGGGACTGGATCATTCATGGAGGTAATAATAATACCAATATTATTTGGTAAATATCTCCGATCATTTCCTTTTTTTCTCACGTCTTTGATCACATTCCCCCCCCCCCCCCCCCCCCCCCCCGCCCTCTACTCTCGTTCCTCCGAGCGTTCCTTTCCTCTCACATCTTCGATCATTCTCTTCCCCTGTCTCACTATACTCTCTGCACTTCTACTATGACCATGAATTTGGCATAGCGATAAGCAGAAGGAAAAGCCGGAAGTGGAGGAGGAAAAGCACGAAAACGAGGTACTCTAGTTATTATTGAGGGGTCCTTGATAGCAACTGAACGGAGTCATTGCATCCATGCTATCTGCTGAAGATAGCATTTCGATTATATTAGGGTTTTAGGTGAGGTTTATTGGCATTCCTTCTTAGGATCCCTTGGACCAGCTGATCCAGATGGCGGAAGGTATACGTCATGATCGCCTAGCCAGCAGATGGTGTGCCATCCTTAGGTTACAAGCGATGAAAAATCCGGCGAAATGTCGTCGCAGAGCTGTCTACTGAAGCAAGGACAGCTTGCTGACTATCGACTTCTAAAGTNAGGACAGCTTGCTGAAGCAAGGACAGCTTGCTGACTATCGACTTCTAAAGTATCTAAGGTAAGTTAAGGTATTCGATAAGGTGAATAAAAGCTGCACCTCATTTGATAGTCGTCTAACGAATCCGACTTCTTTCTCGGCAGCATCACTTGCATAGATCGTCATATCTTGGCCACTATGTTGTGAAAATACACTGAAAATATGTCTTTTAATTAATATTATTATTTTGCAATTTGGCCTGCTCGCCTGGCCAGCGGGGTGGCGTCATTTATTGGCTACAACAATGCAAAACCACGGGCCTCGGTGCCCTAATGGAAGCGCATTGTGACCGGCAGCGTCATCGACGTTCGACAGTCCGGTCAATCAAGTGATCAAGTGATTTTGCAATTGCATAGACTCAATCTATACAACTGCAATCGGCGTAAAATTCATCCACCCTCTCCTCATGACATCGGACGCGCAATAGAGGTTAGCAATTGCGTCTAGCTCATGATGGTTTTGGTCTTCGGTGTTAGGCAGAGCGATGCATCAACGGAAGTATTTATCTGTCGTATCGGATAGGATGCCTAGTCAGGATCAGCACAATTTTGCTAAAAAGTGTTATCTAGAAGACGCCCTTGTGCGATCGGACTAGATCGAAGAGATGATCCCGATGAGATTCGGAAACGAGCGACAGAACTCTCTCCTGAGGCAATTGCATAATAGATTTAATTGAGTTTGTAATAAAGATACAATTATGTGGGAAAAATTTTGTAAAGGCATTTTGTTTCAGTCCTCTTCTTTAGGAACTCTTCAGGCAAATCTTCTTTAGGAACCTCTTTTATATGCTCTTTTAAAGATTAGATGAAAGGCATACATAAGCATTAATTAAAAGCAAGTTAGTGAGTATACTGAGTGAATGCCTTATTGTGGCGTTGGGGGCTTGAGCAGTCGCACTAAGCGATGCTGTCCGTCTCTCGCTAGTGATGTTAGCCAGGAACTTAGACTCACAAAAGCGCCTTTTGTTAGATCTCTTGGGACAGATGTTCCAAATAGTAGAAGGTACACGTCATGCTCGTTTAGCCAGTGGATCATGTACCATCCTTACGCCAGAATCGCATGCGAAATGTTATTACGGACCTCTCTAGACAACATGCGGATCACCAACTTCCAAGGTATCGAAGGAAAGGTGTTAAGTGGGTAAAAGATTGTTTAAGCATTTAAGTAGCTAAATGTTGAAGCGGCTTAAAAGAACTCACTCAAGAATCGACGCTTCAATGATCGCTTTATTTCTATTGAATTTGCGTTTGATCGAATATACTTGTGCACCATGTGTTCTATAAAGGTAATCAGTTATTCGTACGATAAAAACACATATGAATAGCTTGAGGTACAAAAAGAAACGTTGTATTTAGCACTATCATAAAACTTCAATATATGCCGGGTCATTCAAATACTCGAATATTTGAAGGACTCCGATACGGAGTTCTTCAAATATTCCTTCTATATCCTTCCCTTATTCCTGTATAAATTCGAGTTGAGAGAAATTCCGTTGAAGAGTTGGAGTGATCAATAGCAAGGACATTATTCATGTATAGGGCTACGGAGGCATTTGCAAAAGATAGCAGATAACGAGCTTCATCCTCTGATGAAAGGCCCATTCGCAGCTCTAGAATAACAGTAGGACTTCGTTTTGTCGTCACGTATGCGAATGAAAATTCTTCTTCCCCCTCCCACCTTCCCCCTCATATTTTTGAGCGGTCATTAGTCATCGAACCCCTCTCCATCCCACCTTTGCCTCCTTTAAACCAAAAATCTGGCTCTACATCACTTGTACACAAAAAGAAACAAAGAAATATGCTAACGGATCCTCGACGACAATTAGATGAAAAGAATTGCGTAATGCATATTCGGCGCATCGTGGATGATCACGTTTGGTACAATCGACCTGAATTTAAAATCAGTTCAGATATGTTGCTTATACGCGCATCTCCATTCATCATTAAAATAATGCCGTATAAGAACGCTTTCAGAATAAAAAATGTGAAAACTTGATATCAATTATCCCTTAATTCGTGTTTTTTTTTTTATTTATTCTCGGCGTTTCGTTAGCGCTTGAGCCAACTAACTAAGCGATGTTATTCATCTCTCGTTGGTGATGTTAGGCAAAGCCTAGACAAGGACTACCAATGAGTTGGATACGATTATGTATATCTGCTAGATGATGGCTATTCATTTTTATTGAGATTGTTCAATCTAATGAAATGAGAGCAACATCAATCATCCGACGGAAGTTTACAAAGCAAAGCACCGAAATGGGGAATGGGATTTGCCATAGCTATACAATCGGCCTGGATTCATGGTAGAAAACGGAGCGACGACTAGGAATGATTTACTGGAAGCCAATCTCAATAAAATTTCGGAGTGATCAATGGCACTGAAAAGTCGTCTGGAGATGCAGATTGCGGCATTGAATGGGGATGAATGTAGGAGGTAGATGGATTTCACTCGATATTCACGCTCGATATTAGCAACAATTCTTTTTCGCGATGCGTTTGGCACCGCCGCTAGGTAAGTGCATTGTCATTGGGCGATAATGCCCATCTCGCTAACAATAGGTTAGGCTGGGATTGAGCCTCACAGAAGTGTCCTTGATTGGATCTCATCGGCCATGTGAAGGCGGAAAACACACATCATGCTCCTCCTAGTCAATGACAGAGATGCCATCCTTAAGCTATAACTCCAGAATATCGTGTGAAACATTGATGCGGAGTTGTTTAATGAAGGAAGGATAGCACGATGATCAACGTTGTTTAAGTTAAGGCACGGTGTATTCGGACTAGCATATTAAAGTGCTGTTTTATTTATCTAAACGGCCAAGCAAAAGTATATTTTTGCATCAATTTCACTAATTACATTATTATTATTATTATTATTACTACTACCATTATTATCATTATCATTATTATTATTATTATTATTATTATTATTATTATTATTATTATTATTATTGTTATTATTGTTATTACTATTATTGTTATTATTATTATTATTGTTACTATTATTGTCTTATTATCATTATTATTGTTTTTATTATTGTAGTTATCATTATTATTACTACTACAAAAATTTATGGTGCAATAGATAAGAACTAACATCTTCGTTATCAACAGTAAGTCGTAGATGAGTGTTGAGTCGTTGCCTCACTTCCGCGAACACCTCTCTTATTTCATCACTGAAATTTTTATCATCATCTAAGAGGCGTTATAACACTATCAATTCGCTCACCTGATCTATCGTTATGTAGGAATGTAGTTTGGATGAATTTTTCTGGTGGAACGCTACCCGGTGCTGTACCACTCGATGACTCTTTTGTCTCCTTCGCAGATTGATCAGCACCTGGTGGATGATGTTGCGAATGATTCTTCTCTTCTCCGCTTTTTTGTTTTCGTGGACATTGCGCACTGTAATTTACATATTTTATTTATCTTGCTTTGAGTATTATAAAAATTATCCAACAATTATCAACCGTATAGAGATCAATGACGAGAGGTCATTCGTCACTTACATCGATGACCTTGAGCGCAATTGGATATTTGCATCTATAGTTCAACGAAGCAGATTCGTGAACTCCTCGAATTTTTAAGCATTCAGGAATGCATCTTCTTGCAAAATTGAGAGATAGATTATACGCCTCCCGATTGGAGATAAGAACACTTTCAGATCGAATCCAGTCGGTCGTTGATCAATTTGATTCACAGCTTTCAGGATCTCTTCAAATATTTATAACTCCCAAAACGAAATCGTCGTTTAGTTGAAGGCAAGCAAAATTGTGGGCGGAGGTCTGTGGGATTGATCATCGTCGTCAAATTTTGCTGTCGAAGCTTTTATAGCTTGCAAGTT
>JAARMF010005422.1:0-11557 GCA_022844705.1 Toxascaris leonina
AAATATTTCGTTCGACGGCATATTTTGCTCCTCAACTCGGCATGCTTAGCACATAGCCAACTACTGCCTGTTACTTGCTACCTGCTTATGGCGCTTTCATCATTCAATAAGAATTATGCGAGCAGCAGTGACGCTGCGCTCAACAAATGACACATTTTCCGACATACGCGATCGCTACTCGCAATCCAGAAACTTTCCCCTAAACGGTCTCATCAGCACTCCGAAAAAAAACCAATATAGCTTCTCAGTAAAATGCAACAGCTGTCGCACCTTTCATCCATGCAGAATACTCTTGAGAAGACGACTCAACATTTACGAAAGAGATATTTCTTAAACTAGCTGTTGTCTTACAAAAGAAGAACAATATGAACCTCTTTTGCTGCACTCGCGATTTCGACCTTTGCTTCTTTGTTGTATTTGACAGGCGATCCACCCTCTTGCACCAACGTGCCAAAACCGGTTGGAGTAAAAAACGCTGGAATGCCTGCTCCAGCTGCACGTATTCGCTCAGCCAACGTACCCTGGAAAACGAGCTCTTACAACTGCGAACGGCAAATAGGCTTCAGCTAAGGGAGCGCTCTCAACGTGCTCTTCCTTGATGCTTTTTAACATACTCTTCCACTCTCAACATGCTCACCCTTACTTGTAAATCCGAGTAAGCCAGCAAGTTGCATTTTAAACGGCTTCCACAAGAAAGAGTACAAAAAAGATAGCCGTGAAAGGTGCCTGCTGCGTTTTATGAGCAAGTACGCAAAGTAACATGAGAATGAGGACAAAACTGAGCATCAGATGGAATCGAAATATGCCAACCAACTCCACAAAGAACTTTAGCATTAATACACATGTTCCCAACCCAAGCTTGCAATATTCTCTCGAATGTTTTAATAGCGCAATGCAGTGGACATAAGAGAGCAAATATAAAATAGAAATATTCTGATAGCAAACATAAATCTCTATGATATAAATGAGCCAAAATTTTAAAGTGAAAAGTACAAATTTTAGAACAGTATATTACGATGATGCAATTCTACCTTGTTTTCGAGGAATCGAAGCGAAATATAAGCCTTAATATTACCAAATGATATGCGATTGCATACATCTATGGGCACTTTTTAATTGTAACAAATGGCAATGTTTATGATGGATCGTCGGAATTTTAGATGGGCATGACTCATCAGGATCCACCAAATGCAGAACTGGGTGCTTCAGAATTCAATAAATGGGTATGGACCTGAACCCATCAAAATCACTAGACCTGATTTCAACTGTTTCCATCCTTGATTATTCCGACAGGAGGTGGTCATTACGACTGCTAATCTCAATTGGCTTTCAACCTTTTAGCAAAACAGGTGTTTATCTTACAGACATTCATCTCATTCTTCATATGGGTGAATGACTTATCCATATGATACTTTCATAACCAAACAATACTATCTTTTATGATCTTTAAAATCCCTTGATGTGCCGAGTCACACTGTTGGGCAAAACGAGGTGACAGCTGGTAGACTCATAAGTGATAACTTTTGTGGTCAGCGCAGACAAACGACGCAACAAACGTGATTAGGAAGGAGGCACAACACATAGTACCAGATTTTGACAGGCATCCNGGGTTTTGACAGGCATGCATGCCATTTGAATGACAAAACCTGCGTCGCGTGAAAGAAGCGATACCCTGACAGATGGCAATGCGCTAATCCAGGTGAGCATATACTCCACCATTACCCATGGTGGTAAGAATCCAAATAACTCCAAAGAATGAACATTCACATCTCGACCTGAGGTGTATATTCCAATTCGATTTCACCAGCCAGGTACTGTCGCATAAATTCGTCGTTTTCTCCAACGTAAGAAGCGATCATTTTCGACACCTGAAAAATTTTATGTGAGCATGACGTCCATTTAATTTCAAACACATGCCACTGCTCAAGCACTACTCCTAAAATCACACATACAGATCAATTGACACACTAGACAGACCCGGCTTAAACACCTTGAAACGAAAGCAGGAAAGAAGGAAGTGGTAGGTCCACAGTGGGCCCAAGTTCTTAAAAGGCAATGCTGGCAGTCGCAACAGTTCTCTTCCATCATACATGGTCAACCTCTTTCCTCTTTACAAAATTGGCAAAGGCGCGTGAAAAATCTATGCCATACCTACCTAACCTGCTAAGATTCCATTTCCTATATCCTAAAGTGTAAATGGTTCGTACCTTCCGGGAAAGCTTGAGCTAGCCTGCGTGAGACCTGTGAACGATATTCAACGTGAATGTAATATGCATCCTCTCTACACCTTTCCAGCAAAGGTTGATGCCTCATATAAATTTCAAAGGTTCCAATATGCCCGTAGGCAGCGTGAGACTTAACAATCCGTATGCACTTCGCAAACGAAGCTCTCATTAAGGAAACGAACAAGGGTCGATAAAACCAATCTTTTCCGCTCGCATGCACTTTGTGCGAGACATTTCCTCTTTGTTTGTTGACTCTCTTCCACCTTTCACTGTAGACAAGTTTCTCACACATTTTGTGAGAGTCATCTATCTGCGCTGGGCTGTCTAGAATCAAGAAAGGTGGAAGGGTAAAAGGAGAGATCGCCTGCGTACGCTACACATAACGAGAAATGCGACCATTACCTGCTTCCTTTTAAATAACGGCCCAAGGCCGTAACTGTCAATGCTCGGATTGTTGCTCACAATAGTCAGATCTCTTACACCAGTCTCCAGTAAACCTTCCAGAAGCTTCTCCGGTACACCACATATCCCGAAACCTTCAAAACAATAAAAGACACCTAGTGACCAAAAAGTAATGCAGTCACTCAAATAAGCTGCAATAAAACAAAACGGAACGTTGTGTGTTATAGTGGCGCGATATTATCCCCTCGCTAAGAGATCAATAATCATCACGTCCCTTTTGTGAAACATTAAGTTTGCAAGGCTCGTGGACTGCCATTTTCGAATATAACACCGAAATACTTTACTTATCGCAAGCTCACAAGAGAGGATGCCTTACTATCATGATTAGGGAGGGCACGACTTTCGATGCAAAAACAACTTCAGACTGCGCAATTCCAAAATCAGAGTATTTTACAGCAGACCGGCGATCGACTGCCAGTGTTCTCAATGTTCGATTTCTAGCTACTCTGCCATTGCAGCACATTTGCTTCGACCTGTTCCTTTCATTGTAGTGCCAAAACAAATTATCGTCACTTGCCTCATAAATTAGCGGTCATTTCAAAAATTGTAGACGTCAGCAATTATATTACTACGTGTTCATTTCAATTTTAAGCAGTGACAACAGCATCAGTGACATGTAAACAACTAATAGAAGAGCGCATCTGGAAAAATAACCTCATCAGTGTACTGTAGTATAACTACTGGCCTTTGATCAAACCCAGTACCTCTTCCAAATCGGACCTGACGGAATATTGCTACAGGCTGCACAATACGAGGCTCAAAGCAGTTTACATGAAGTTGACTTTCTAATCACTTCAACGTGAAGTGATATGGCGACTTACAGAACGATGTCCTACTGGATCATTTTAAGATTTCATAAGAGATGACAGAAACTGCAAGCTGCAGGGAAATATATTTGAAAGAAAAAAGGGTGGGAACTGCTTGTTTTCTAGAGAAGTGGAAACTAATGGCAGAAGGCACACAGATGTCGAGCCAGGAGAGATACTGATGCGAAATGCGCTTATTCAGAAATACCCTTCGATGCACACTTCCACAATCCACCAACAAATAGCGAAGCATGCGCAATATTTTAACCGAATACATCGCTTCTACAAATCCTAAACAACGTACTTTTTTCTTTCGGACTCGATCGAGTGAAAAACTTTCCAACAACCGTGCACAGGGGAAGCCGTCGAGGATAGCTGTACCTATATAACTTTCATAACTTTTTTCCTGCCTTTCTCCAACTGCCTGCACTCTCTTTTCCCAGCCAACTGTTCGTAATTTCTCCACAATAGCAGCAGAGGTGTGTGCAGATATTTTTATGCGGTGTAACGGATTACACATATACAGATATAAATACATGAATATATATGTTCATTCATTTACATATTTACACATTTATATACATGCATTTGTGCACGGTTGAAATCTCACCTTACGGACGCTTCAGTTTGCCAAACTACGGTGTCCGTCTCTCTCCCCATTTCTGAATTGAAAACGTGCAGAAAACGGCAAAAAAAAAAGATGAAATGACCACCTCCAACAAGAATCCTCGCTCCATCCGGAATGTCTCTGACAGCATCAACAGCCGATCCACAGATTTTCACGCGCAATTGTGAAGAGTATGAAAGACCGCGTGCTAGTCCGCCGACATAAAAACAAAATTAACTTGTTGCTTAGATGCTGCAAGCAAATCTGTACGGCGTTGTACACAGGCTCAGGTTAACGAGCTTCCTACGTAGTCTTGCATGCATACATAAGCCACCCATCATACAGCGCATAAATCTACACAGCTGCTGCTACATAGACCGTTCGTCGTTTCATATTGCTTACTGCACAGTTACAAGCCGGCTTCCAGCAGACTCCTTAGCTCTGTCCTACCGAGCCATTTCAACCAGCATCCTCATCCGAAGAGGCAATGGGGTAAGTTCGGACTCTTCTCTTAAGTGTAGCAACGATAAATCGACCCGTTAGCATCCGATGGAAAGTAGATGAGGCTATGCTCTATCCTTCACGCGACCTTACAATTTCACCTATGCGGAAATAGAAGTAATGTGAAAGGATATCTGTTCCTAACGATTATCTTACTGATTACAGTAGAGTATAATAAACATGGACCACACATGTCGTTACGTAGGGAATAACGCAATCTTTTTTTGCGGTGATACATCTTTTCACAATAATTGTACAGAATAGGTTGTAGAATAGGCACTAGCTGTGGAGAATATATCAAGAGAATACGTTTGACATCAGTGTTAACAAGAGAATGTAGACTCGTCACATTCCGCTACGCCGCCCAACTACCTCTATTGCTAACTTTCGAAGAACATTTGCTGCGAACAACGCATTTCTCTAGAAAATTTCCACTTAGAAACATGGGATACAATGGATCATAGGGGACGACATCGGTCCAGAGCCACACCGGTTCAACTGAGTGATTTTCTTTCATAATTTAGCAATCTCGCTTAGAAACGGGAAGGAAGGAGAGCAGAAGGAGATTCGTAAACAGACCTCCACCAAAAGGGCGAGTACTTTTGGACGTATCTAGTGGAGTCATATCAAGCCAACCTTCTCCTGGACCAACAATTTGAAGAAGAACTTGAACTTTTGCTTTCTGCACTATTGGCCTTCCTCTCGTCTTTTTCCTTTCTCATTCCTTCCCCTTCCCCCCCCTCCCCCCCCCCTGCCCTTTCTTGCCGCAACTCTGATAGAGATGTCGCGGCCTCAAGATTTTCTTTCGCAACGCACGATTATTATCTACGATAGTAACTGTCATCAGAGATTTTTTCAGCAGATCATATAGAATCTTTTCGATGCAAATCAACTGTTGATGAAAGTAACAAAGGGTCAATCATTACCTTGAAGAAGGGAATCCTCTTTAAAGCGGAAGTTATATTCACGCCGACCATCGTCGCGTATATCAACTGCGGAGGGCAACAATATCAATGCACGACGCACACTCCGCGCCTAAAAAAACAACTGTATCTCTTCATACCAGTCAGACCGAACCTAATGGTGCTATGCGCTCGAGCTTTTTACAGTAATATTTACACACATCGGAATCCAAATAACTTTAAGTTTGCTTAACAGCGTGCGATGGACGTGAGGAAGGGAGGGGGAGTAGGGGAGTAGCGACGGAGGGTGATGGGGATGTCAAATTCCACCAAACTTGCAAAATTATTGGCTGAAACAACCTGAGACAGTTCAACCGCACCATTACAAGCAAGAAGAGGCAAATAGAACAATCATTTGCAATCAACGTTTTCATAACGCTCTCCATATCCACCACCTCGGTAGCCATAGCGTTTAAAAGAGTTCCTAAGGTAAACAAAACAGTCACAGCGGTCACCACACCTGACTTTGAGTTCACCGATCAATCAGCAGCAATATGGTCCACAGTCATCTATTACGAGCATTCGCAGAAGAGAATAGTTATACCAATTAGGAAAAAGAAACTGTTCATTGGGATAAAGATAGAGCAAAGGAAACTTCGCGACACTCAGTAATAAGCGAGCGAAGTTGAAGGCAAAAACATTGAATAATGCATCTTCTGATCGTCCACATTCAAACATCGGGACTTCCACGGTGACTGTTTCCTACGTCATGCTGCAGCCTCTTCAAGGATAATGTCGATTTAGAAGTGTTGCTCATGGATAAAGGGCGTTTAAGTCCCAGATTCTCTTTAAAACCTAACTGCGCGATTATAGAACACGCTGCGCAACAACGCCCAGTTAGTTTTCGGACGTGGCCAACTCAAAGCCCCCTAACTCAATTGTTATCCACATGGCTTTAAAGCCGTGGGATTAGCTCCTTCGCAACGCAATAATCAAGTCGATATCCCTGTTCCGTGCGCCTAGATTTTGATGGAAATCTGCATTCAAGTACCTAGGTTCCTAGTTCAACCCTAGTGACTATAACAGACCTTAATCTTTGCTCATACTTTACTGTGTGCCCAGTCCTTCCCATCTCGGAAAGAAAGCCTTACTGGCACAATAAAGGATAACGCTGACGATGTGGAATTGAGTCATAGCATTCGTAAAGCAGTCTGTCTACTGTTTTACTTACTGGCGAGGACTTTGAAAGGAATACATTCTTAGAGCAGCCTAAACATGTAGGAGTTCTGCGAAGCGCTACTAAATACCGAAGTCGATAGATCCAAACATTGACACGAACGTTCATTAGAATAATCGTAGAGACCATAGCTCCATCGGTAAACAAAACGGTCAAAACAGCGGGTTGCAAATGTAACGGCCCACACTGCAACTTACGGCCCGCAAAGTACCCACCCCACCCCCTCCCACAACAAAATACCTGGCACCCAACAGCTTATAAACGTCCCTTTTTCCAACCGATTCGCAACAGCTGCTTCAGCAATCGCCTCGTCTTTCATACGACAGTTGACCGATCACAAGAATGCCGTCCCAAGGGAAAAAACGAATGCGCTTTCATAGATATCCCTTAAGCGCCTTTTTTCTGCCTCTTAAAGAAGAAAGCAAATATAGCACAACCCGACAGTTTTAGCAAACAGCAGTAATGCGGTTTAACACGCTTTTAACGAGATAACACGATATTAACGCAGCGAAAAATCTGGCTGAACGGTTGAACAGCTCGTGATCATCAACTTCGATTTGGGCAGAAACGACATTTCCTCATGCTTTACAAAATTTGGTGCGAATTGGTACTTTCTGGGTGGGTATCAGACAATCAAACTGGGGAGCGGGGTACGTTCTGATGTGTCCAACGACCAAAACTCTATTTTTTGAATAGATCGTGTTTTAGAGCTTCTTGCTCGAAAGCCCTTCTTAGTGAAACTACTCGTGTGCCTCATAAATTTTCGTAGCCCCAAAAATATGGGGGAGACAGGGATCAGCACATCTACGAGTGCATTCTCATCTGCAAAGGATACAAAACAGACGCTAGTTAGAATGTGATACATAGCTAGGGCTAGCGGTTGCTAAATAGGGTCAAGGGTCCCAGAAATAGTTGCAGCTGAAAATGAACTTGAGAATCGTCTGCAGTATGTGAAATAACTCCGCGAAACAAGTCTAATAACGACGCTAGACACCTCCGAGGACGGCAACAACTAATAAGCAGGCTAGCTGGGCGGTAAGGATCTTAATCAGTTGCTTTTGTCATCTAATAACAGCACACCCTCTGTATGTCATAATAAATGTCAGTCGACGAATCCGTACCGAGCAAGGTTGGTTTTGTGCTGTTGCCGCTAAAGCCTTGCGCGGCATAATGATAGTGAAGGTGATAATGATGATGATAACAGTAATAATAATAAAATAATAATAATAATAACAGTGATAATAACAATAATAATAATACTTAAAGCACGACAAATTACTTGCCATAACTATATCACATGGCAAAGAGATCCAGATAGGAACAACACGAAAAGCAAAAGAATTGAGCACATCAGTTCGATTCGTTGTTTTTCTTTCAATTTGCAGAGGGTGAGGCCTTGAGCGCAATGTTATCTTTGTAAAAGAGAAAATACTCTCGAACGGAATTCCTGAGAAACCTTTAACGATCTTGAAACATAGATATAAATTGAACTGCGCTCCACCATGCCACAAAGGTTTCAAATCAAAAATACGAAATCGCTGCTCATGATTGGGTTGGAACGGCCTATTAAAAGCTTTCCTAAAAGCCATCTTAATAAAGCGCCGTTGGACTCTTTCAATCATTTTGATATCCTTTTTTCACAGACGGCAACCAAAATTCAAAGCATGCACATTGTAAATGCTGTTGTGGGTGCACGTTGTAGGTTGCTGAAGCTTTTGGTGTTCACCGATGCACCCAAGGTAGAAGCGGGAGGGTTGGAGGCAGGGGTGGGGGAGTGGTAGCTTGAAGGGTTGTGACGCTTCACGAAGCATTTCCGTTTACCTTCTTCAGTGTCTTCTTTGCGCACATTAACCCCTCTTCCCACACTTTCTAAAGAGTGGGATGGGAATCATTAACGAGGACTATGAATCGGGCGAGTGGTGTTAGCCTCATTCTAGCGGAGGTAGTTACTGTACCTGTATAAAACGTACTGGGACTTCCGAGGTAACCACTTTTTTCTAAACAAATGAATTTGAATCGCACATTCACCTGAACGGTTTTGACAACATTGGGGATTTGTTCTTCGAATCATAAAGGCGAATGAACCTGTCCTCATTCGGAATCCTCTATACATAATGACTTTGCTTCAGCATTCTCCCCCACAGCTCTTAGTTTAATCTCTCTTCACGAACAAAATGAACTGTTCCTCAATTCGGCTTTCAATTGCCCTCGTCCTTTCCCCATGCGCCAATGTTGAATTTACCAGGTGCTTTTCACTGACGCGTTGCTGACGGTTTTTCACGGAAACAGCAACAAGAAAAGTGACGGCAATGAGGCGCACTTCTCGAAGATACTTTCCTTGCGCAACCAATGAAAGACAGCTCGAGTTTTGAAGGGAAGCAACATTGTTGCAATTGGACGAGACGTCCTTTTCTTGACAAGAAAACCAATCGCGAAGTAGATGGAATGGAAATCGTAATATCTGATTGGAAATTCGCCAAAGGCTAAAGCCAGCTACGGGATAAAAAATGAATGCTTCAAATCGTTCCATGTAACAAACAGCGCGCGCCAGAAAGGGCAGCTTTCAAATTAACAAAGAGAGCAGCCAAAACAAATAAGTATTTTAGATATAACAAAGGCTATTGGAGATATCAAAAGAGTTTAAAAGGGGCACCCTGCGGCTTGAGACAGCAGTTAAATCACTTCCGGGATGTGAGCATTTGTTGATTTTTGCTAACTACGTTCATACTCTTTTTTATTGTTTGTCATCCCTATTCTTGCGTATCTGTGTTGTGTCTTTTGGGATACAAGTTCGAATTCAAAAAAAGTTAGATTTTGAGATTTGGAAGGGTGTATGGTTGTTTGTTTATACGAAGGGATGGGTGGCTAATTAGCCCAATTCCTTTTCGGGTATTTATTTATTTATTTATTTATTTTTTGAATGGCATTGCTTATGGATTAGTACTGAGTCACCAAAATTTGTGAGACAAAAGTCACACACTGTATTATATAAGGTAATGATAATAAGAAGGGGTTTTTATTCCCACGATAATAAACGTTCTATATTCCCACGAATTTCCAAACTTGAAAAGTCGTGTTGGAATAGCATTACCTCCATGGAAATACGACGAGACGCTTTTTCTACTCCCTGCCTGGCAGTTGTGAGGCTCCTTTGGTTAGATGCTGCCCCTCCACCCCCCTCCCTTTGCCTGCAGCTGTTGTTCGCCGTTTTTATGTACTTCATTTGTGATAACACGTATAGTAGCAGATAGAAATGAACGCAGCCGCTGTCTTTAAATCAAGTAGATGAGCTCGTTAATATGCTAATAAGAGAATTTAATTCAAGCTCCACACTTTTAGCTATGAGAGCTGAACCACTACAATCAACCTACTGAATGAGCGAAGCGAGTTAAAAGTATGTGGAAACGCTGCTGTTACCAGGAATATTATCACTAGGGCCACGATGATAATTTTTTTAGTTATTAGAGCGGAATGAAACAAGCTGGAAATGTTTGAACCCTCTTCGTTACTGGACAACCATCGATAACTTTTGGCTACAGTACTTGGTGCTATGCTTGAAGGTAAATTTGCGGGAGGATGCCACATCTTACGCAAGGTCGGTAGTACGTTATGGTTCTTTTGCTTACTCGTTTGGTTGTTGTTCAAGCGTTATTATACTTGGTACCTGTGATACGTCGAACAAAAGTTTAATCACCCAAGTCTGAGGTTGTGTGCACAAGTATCAACAGTGCCACTCGAGTAACTCCGCTGCTGAAAGCACGGAGAATTTGGTACTGAGCGAGCTAAAGTGGAGAGAAGCGGTGGTGTTTGTCGAGTGTCAGCGGTGGTATCGGTGGTCCAGTGGTATTGGTCAGTGGTCGTGGCAGTCATACTGGCCGAGTCAGTGGTTATATCGGTGGCAGTGGTCAGTCAGTGGTGAAGAGGACGTTCGAGCAGTGGTCGGTGGTCGGGCGAAGCGAATCAGGAGAACCGTTGGTGGTGGCCGAAGCGTNCAATCAGGAGGGTCGTTGGTGGTGGCCGAAGCGTCAGTTGTGAACAAAAACGTTGGCACGTACAAGATGACAGCAGATCAGTCAGTAGCGTCGGGAGCACGATTTTTCTTGCGAGACCCTTTGTTTCTGATCCTCAGAAATTCAAAAAATATTGCTGACTTCCTCCCAAAAACGGAAAGTCCTCACACCACGGATGCCGAAGAAAATGGGAAATTTCAAATCTCCGCCACCCAAGGACGCGTGGCCTATTGCTCCGAAAACACTGTTAAATAATTGGAGAACAGCATCTGAAGGACACAACCGAAAAACAAAAGCTGTCGTAGGTGACCCCACCATGCCATTGAGGAAGGCATGGAAGGAGAAGACTGCTTCACTTCTGTTTTCAGCGGTCACTGTTCTCAGATATTCTTGAGATGGAACGATGTCTGATTATGCGCTCATAAATCGTCCCATCGCTCTTACAAATGGAAACGTTTTCGCTAGCGATCATGCTGATGAGGCTGAATTTTGCATATAGTGGCTTTCGGTAGGGTCAGTGGAACCTTTCGTTGGTCGAGTGTGATGAAATAAGTGTTCCTGCCGAACACGTCGATATAGGGAACGGATATTGACCTTCTGCTGAACTTCGTAACTTCGCTAGAACCAATGCGTTCATTTGTGAAAAACGTTGCAAAACTACACTAAGCACCTCTCGAAACAATTTTGTCTGAAGAAGTTTCAAATCGTTCGTTGAAGACATATCCATCACTAGTGACTGCTTGCCAACACCGTGGAAGGCAGCTAACTCTCATGGGGAAGGGCGGGAGGGGGAGGGGGGGGGGGGGG
>JAARMF010005424.1:0-10585 GCA_022844705.1 Toxascaris leonina
TAATAATAATAGCGATAATAATAATGGTAATAACGGTAATAATAACGGTCACAATAACAACAATGACAATAGTAACAATAATAATGGTAATAGTAATAATATATTTATATATATGCAAATAAAGGAACTAATTATGCAGCTAATATAAATACAATCTCTTCTCTCACCGCAACTGTAGCATGTTCCGAATATTACACTGATAGCGACGGGAGTTCAGAATTCAACTCGTGTCTTCTTGTCCACTTCGTCGAAATTTCTACCATACTCTATGGGATCATTGGATATGCCAATTTATCACCCATTCATCATGCTTATATTATTTGCCGCAGACCAATAAATACTCTCAACATTTCCTTAGTGATAACTAAATCTATCCTAGTGATAAGACAACCCGTCGATTCAAACGAACGTGATAAAACAATATGATAAGCCAACTAATAGCAATGACAAGTGCTATATAGGTGATTTATTCCTAAAGATGTTTCATCCTTCAAAAGCTACCTATAGGATCCTCTCCCGACGGGATCACTATCGGCGATCGCAAACAATCAATCATGATCAAATAACCGATCAATATTGCTCAGCCGATCTGCGTGCCTCAATTCTTGTGGAATGTATTGCACATTGTGCAGCGCTCTAATGCAACGATTATATCTCTTTATCAATACAATATTGCAATGTATGGATTATTGATATGTTAAGGCAATACAACACTCACGTTATCAAATCAATGATCTTTCAGGACATATTTCTTCCCGAACGAGAAGCACAATGGTGGAATAGGTGTTGGACTAATAAAAGCCTAAATCCTACTATGATGCAAACCGTTGCCTAGAAAACAATCATCGCAGAGTAATTAAGAAGCGATGCTAACAGCCCTAACCATTGGATACGGCAAGAGAACAATTTTGCTGTAGCACTGACATTCGGCAAAAGTCTTTTTTTTGGAGGAGGAGATAACCATCGTTGAAAAGCAAATCATAGATGCAAGTTCGAATGCCGACAAAACAATGATTTCCCACAAAAATACAGTGGGGAACTTATCAACGGGTGATTCTGCCAGGTGGCGCTTTTGTCTTATGATCGCACCACACAACAACAAACGAAAACTGGGGAATACTGAGCACACACATCTTGAGTGAACTCTCAAAAATAGCAAATAAGTGACGAGATAAGCTACGGTACACCTGAATCAGGGATTCGGCCTCTTCATAGTTTTCAGCGTCGATATGCTGTCGTATATTCTTCAACGTCTGTTTTCTTTCCATCGATGCTTCTTTTCTCTCAAAGATATAGAAGAAATCGACTCGATGTGTGCACTTAAAAATATATGATAAATAAACATGACAGTCGGAACAGTCGACTCTTTCAGTGGATATACATATACTCCTTGTGGTACTACTATAGCACACCAAGACAGAACATTCTTCACATAAGCCGCAAGATTTGCCTCAGCAAGTTACACAATCCATACTAGCACCCCCCCCCCCCCCTTCTTCCCTCTCCCTCCATCTCACCTTCTCCTGCCTCCGTATGGAATCTTCTTGAATACAAGTCTCTCAAATATAAATAAATCCACAGACTTCGAATAACCCGAATCCACACCCAAAGACTTCCAGCGTATCGTCTCCACCTTCCAAGTTAAGGCGATTCAAAGTCATCAATACTACAAATCATTCGCACCTCAAAAAAAAAAAAAACATTCGAGCATTCGACCGTGATCTTATTGAAGCTTTAAAGTAGGCCAATAACGAGTACACATCATCAACCCGATTTCCATATCCTTTTTGCCGTAGTGAGGCAATGAGAAAGTGCAAAGTGAATTGAATATGCTTGCTGTTGCTGAACCTCACAATTACATTTCTCGATATTTGAAATAATAACCCCATATATTTGTCTCAAATAACCCCCCCCCCCCCCCCCCCCCCCCCCCCGCCTCATTTCTCGTGAATTCCCGCAATATCGTTGTCTAGGTAAAAGCCCAAATAGGCAAAACTCAGTCATAACTGATGCGCAGAAGTCGAGAGGTCGACCGATGAACGACTTGCAAGGATGTTGGACATACGCATCATATGAAATAAGTTTTTATTCGAATAAATTCAGTAGATTTCACACGCAGTAACGAAGCGATACGGTGACTGTTCGACAATGAAGAATCCGACAGATGCGCCTAATAAATAGACCCTTCAGATGATAATGAACAAAGTGAAGATATTAGCATCAAGACTTCTGATGCACTATTAAAACATAGGCTAAACCAAATCAAGAGCAAAGCTCTCAGCCTTGAATTGATGCTGATATGTTCGAGGCGCATCTGTCGTGGTGATAAGTATGGCTGCATCGAATATGTTGCAGCATCAAGTGATCAACACTATTAACATCTAGCTAGAATCGTTCACATAATAACGCAAGATGCAACCAACGGCAATAAGTTGTTTCGGCCATTGGCAACTTTAACTATGAGTTTTGCAACCAAAGAATTTGCTCCATTCAGATATAAATTGGGCAAACACCGCCCTATCAATTAATAGCGACGAAAGCAAAGCGTCTTTCATGATGCAAGTAATCCAAATAGAAGTCGTTTGTTGGAAATCACCCAATGTTCCAGCTAATAGAAGCAATAGCGTTTTAATGAGCCATCGTTCAGTCATTATTGTAAATCTTTACCAATCTTTAGTACTTCCACCGCATAGGTGTCCCTTCGCACAATTCAAAAGTGCACTCCAACCTGACGATTAATATTGATGAACTCATCGCTCAGCTATTATGCGCTATATGGTGTTGCTAGATTGCGAAAAACACTTGTTTCTGCCATTGAACGCATAGAACTCGAGCATTTTCATGTGCTCCACTGAATCGACACCGTCATGGTGAGCGAGAATTTCTCGTGTTGTCGAGTCTTTGAGGTATTGGGGAGAGGGAGGTGAAGATAGGAGAGAGGGGGAAGAGGGGAGGGGGGGGGGGAGAGAGAGAGAGAAGAACGAAAAAGGAAAGGAAGATGCAACCACGAGCGTCAAAACGTAAACAATTCCAGTCAGATGCCTCCCTCAACCCAAAAGATGTCAACAAGTAATGCACCTATGCGCCGTAAAGACGCTTAAAAGCCTTAATCAACTACGCCACTAATCAACTGTAAAGAGTGACGTCATTAAAAGTCTTGGGAAGGCTCAAATAAAACGACGCCCGTGCACAGAGATCATGCGTTAGACGACATGCGCAAGCGATCCTCCTAAACGGCAGATGTGAAGATCAGACAGAAGAGCCGAATTTAGTGGGGAGTGGCTGGAAGGTGAGGTATCGTTGGATGCACTGCGGGAGTCTGGGCAACGAATCGAGCCATCGTTCATCGAGCAGTTGTGATGGACGGAAAAACGATCTCAGTGCAAGACGACACAAATGAGTCAGCGATCCGATCTGTAAGTCAGCCCATTCATTCGGGTCAAGATTGGGGTACATCCTAGATTGATGTGCAAAATCTAGAAAATAACAGTAATCACCTTCTGTACAGCAATCCATCATAAACAACTTCCTCAATACACCTCGAATAAAAGGTACTCGAAAGAATAACCGCAACGTTAGGATGCATGAGCAGCAAGTCTGCCGCCACAATATACATCCCACGCCGTCAACTCTTTATAACACTAAGTGAATGAATATTAGAATTTTCACCACCAAACCGCTTCTTTCCTCATCGAACACCGTTCTATCTTTGAGCTCTCGATTCCACCTTGGCCGCCACCCAGAAACATCAATGCAGTTCTTGTGAAAGTCACAACAATACTCTTCCCTATCATGAGCATTTCCATACTTCTCGATCATCATCCAGCAAATAAAATTCCCTACTTTATGAAGCGAAAAGGTAGCCGTTACCTGAGGTTTACATCCCAAAGCGTCGGCCACCTCTGAACAACAACTGGGGATGTACGGCGAGAAGATCGAAATCAACTTCATCAGCTCCTTGAAGTCCTGCACATATGCAGACTGGCTCACGTCGCGTACCAACGAATAGCCCACTGGATTAGAGCATGCACACCAATACTAAAAAATATCAACATAGAACTGGGTGCGATAACTGTGCATCATCTACGTCAACCTCAATGAGGATGCAAGCCACTTATCAGTCCACTCTCCGTCGCCACTCTCATTCTATCACTAAGCCGGGTGGTGTATTATCCCCCTCACTCGATCGGACCATAGCGCAATGATTGGTCGTCATTCACAACAAGAGGAAATACTTTAGTTGAATTGATGACTAATGCGATCGAAAAGCCTACCAGGATAGCTAATAAGCTATGTTTCTGAACTGTGCTTAATAACAGCAAGGTTAGTCCAAGCAAAAGCTCAATGACAATTGAGTCGAAGGGTATATAAAAGTCGAGCAATGCCTGCAGCAATAGACCCTGGAGTGAAAGTAAAGGGACAAACATATATAACCACAACGTAACCAATAATTTGTTGAGGAGATCAAAGGCAGCGATCATATGCAATTATGAAGTAAATTATCCTCTACGATTTCACTGCTCAAAAATTGGGATAATCTCGCGAAATCCAATCATCCTGCTGCAATGCAAAATCATTCAACCTTGTCTCCCAGTTCTTACATATCCACGGATTGATGAATTACCACATGCCAAGTGGGAGACCGCTCGAGAGCGATGCTAGAGCACTCTGAATAAAGTTTGGCTGAGAATCGACTCTTAAATGGACAGATACCGAAATGCCCACCTGCAAACAAGGCTTCAGGCCACATTTCAGCAGCACAAGAAGTTTCCTCCTGTTTTCGGTACCGAGAACAGCCAATAACGCATCGGGCACATTGCTTAACGTTCCTTTGCTGCAATTACGTTATCCCATTAAAATCACACTCAACAATTAAAAGCCTCCAATAAACATTACTAGGCTATTGAAAGCAATGAAGAAAACAACATGACAGCCATCATTGTTTATAAAAAAAGTTTTGCTTACGAAATTTACGACACTTTCCATTGGAAATATTTTATCTTTTATTACACCAAAAAATTGGCTTTATTTTATTTATTTAATATATCCCATTTATTTAATATATTTAATTAATTTATTTAATTTATTTAATATATCTCAACCTATCCACATGAAAAATCTATCAATTCCTAAATCACTGGTTGTATCATGCTCACGGTATGCTTAACAAAAGCGGCTTTTATACATATTTTGTTAAACACCGAATCAACATACAAGGATACCAATACGTCAGAAAGAAATGCTGAAAATAACAGCATCGCCGATTACATGAACACTAAAACTTGGCAAAATACTGCAATCAGCTGCATTTATCGTGATAGGTGAGAACATTCCCCACTCGCCATGCACAAGGATCATAGGTCTCTTACTTTCTTTCAAGCCATCTTAAAAATGAACAACAAACCTTCTCATGTCAAGATCGACGTCATTCTCGAGAAAACATCGCATTATTTCCGGATTGAGTCGATTACGGAACGTAAACAAAAACGGTGAATAGCAATCCGATTCGTACATCATCTGAAAAAAAAGTTCACTTGCGTTTACCTATTTAGTTCGAATTGGGTGAACTGGATGAACTCAATTAAGAGTGAGAATGCAGGAAAAGCTGAAATCGCAACGCTTCCTTTCCTAACTCTTGTACTATAGACCAGTGGAGAACGATGAGGTCAAAATAACAACTGTCACAATCTATAGCTGCTTGCATAAAAATGAGAATAAACAAGTAGAAACCAAAGCCGAGAGCACCTTTGCACCTGCAGCTATTAGCATTTCCACGGCATCCAGGTGGTCCTTCCTGACAGCCTCTCGCAACGGAGTGTGATAGGCACGTTGGAATAACGGCTGCAGGTACGGGACAATAACAGTAGTCAATGGGGCATCAGTACGCACCTTAATAATGAAGATATCAGTTATAGCACAAACAATTTCGTGGAAATGGATGCCCAATTCATCAACGACAGTAAAAACTCATTACCCATACACAGACTCACAACACTCCTCATAACACAAAATGTCCTCGCTGTTATCAGATCAGTCTGTAGTCACATACATATCAGCAATGCAATCAGCAGAGGGGTGTTCGGGAATAGACCGCCCTGTCCTGCCTAGATTACAGAATATGGAAGGGTCATTCAGTTGCCATCTCATCAACCGTAGTACACCTTAAAAACCTTAAAGATATGGCAATCTTCCGTATTTTGCGGAATATATTAGGCGTCTCCAATAACAACTATCCCTATCCCCCTGCCCCCCCCCCCCCTCCCTGATCTCTTTGTTGATCACAAATTTGATACTATGACCACGTTATATACGTCATAAGCTCAATAAAAATAAACTCTAACAAGAATGCAAAATCAGTGCGATTATTCAATCAACACTGCCGAATCAACAACGTGATGAGTGTGTGCCCTTCTAAAAGAATGAAAAATAATAAATAAGACAAACCTCAGTGGAATATCCAGCAGCAAGCAATCGACTGATACTGCCTACTGAACCTCTAAACGCGGCTGCAGACATTGGATCCAACTGAAAAGAGTTGTCGATAACTACTACTCTCGCCTATAATGATGCAATAAATGAATGAATCGGAATTGTAAAACAGAACTTGAATTAAATATCAATTAGAATGGAAATTAACTAAATTAAACTAGACAACAAGAAGTGACTCTTATGATGCATCATAAACTTCACACACCACCTCCCTCTTCCAAACCCATCCCACCATCATAGTAATAACGGGTTTACAGTGGCCTATTTAATTCGAATCGGAGATAGGAAATCGTATGGAGATTTCGAAAGATCTCCTCACATCAGTGGTAGCGAGAAATTGACGGTCAACATGTGGCAGGAGTATTTCCACGCATTTCCAATAGTTGTGCTGTGCGGCCACCGCCAATGCATGTAATCCTCCACCGGCAGCACCCCATACTGGTTGAATCGTTAGATTGCAATCGGCTCCATGATCAATCAATAGCGAAAGAATCTATAAGAATAATTTCTCAAGTTATCTTCTCATTTTCAGAGAACGATTCAAAAACGAACGGAAAAATCGAACAAAGTGATCACAACGGAAGACGAAATGAATTGTCATTCAGATCGGCTTCCAAATCAACAATCAAAACATATCGCTAATATAACGCTGTTCTGGAGTATGAGACTTGAACAAAGAAACCAATATCCGAATTCACAATTTTCAGAAGAGAGAAAAGGACGCTCAAACATCGAGTTAGAAAACTAGCCCGCCATAAGCCCTCGCTGACAGCTACCATCACACATGAGCAGCCATCTGGAAGACGTTTGTTCGCCAGTTCGGCAGCTCTATCTGAAGTAATCACCGCTGCATTATTTCTGAAGCACATAAAAACAACGTCGGCCCCTTATGTGCTAGAAAGACCTAAAAAAAGACGCCTTGTATCAGCTCATTCACGTCATCATACATGACTCTCTAATTTTTTTTTTATTACACAAAACACTTCCACAAGAGGGACCACTAAAAAGGGATTGAACACCGGGAAAGTTACTTCCAATTTGTTTTTCCGGTCATCTTTGCTGTCTGTTTAGCAAGCACAAGCTGTCGAAGACCATAAAATGCAACGAAAAAATAACTGCAATTGCATTTCGACGAATTTAGCACCACCACACTTTAAATTGAAATTTGAACGGATGCAAAATCTATCTGATGGAATGGACGTTGTGCTTCATATAGTTCTCGAATGGATCAATTGCGATGTAAAAAGATGGAAGAATATGCTGCACCTTTGGCAGCATCAAGGATTAGTTCCACGCATGGCATATAGCCTTCTTGAACGGCGACGAACAACACACTATGCCCATCGTCGTCAATCGCAAACACATCTTGACCCATCTCGAGAAGACGCTTCATCGTCACCTAAATTCAACGATCATTAAATCAACAACACATCGTTTATAGGAATAAATTTCAAAAATATATGCTGATAACTCATAACTGCGTCTACTACTATCGCATTAGCCATACTATTCGAGTTCATTCTGATCATACTAATGTAGGCATGCCGCAAAAATGAAGTGAAATATTTTGTTGTGTTGTTTCGGTTTGTGAAGCTAACATTAGCTAGCTGACAAAATTGGACAAATAAACATTCACCTATACGCTATACATCAATTATAACACTAGATGAAGCTCATAGGTGGTCGGTAGCTCAGTGGTAGAGCTTTCGCTTGTTAAGCGAAGAGACCCGGGTTCGATTCCCGGCTGGTCTCCCAACGGATCGCCAAAAGGTTGACCACAAAGGCGTTCCAGAAATCTGGTCAAAACAGCCATGTGTAGTTGTCAGCTGCATCGATACACGGGAATCAATGAAACTACAGCTGTCTTTGTATCTTTGTATCCATGAAGCTAATAACAACAACAAGAAAGAAGGGTGCTGATACGATACATTCAGAACGCTCATCTTAGGATCACCGAAACAACGAATATACTTTTGTCGAGTGTTTAGTTAAAATCGTTATAACACTGCTGATGTGTTATTCGATTGAATTATAACACTGAATTATAACACTTCAAAAATACCACATTAAAACTAATTTGCACTGTATAGTTAGCAATCTGAACAGCGCTATTATAACTCATATGTGCTTTTTGCAAGTGAAATGGATATTAAATAGATAACAGCATTTCGAAGCATCATTTCAAGGAAGAAAACTTTGCAAAATATTTACAAAACAAAAGAAAGCCTAAATATATGTCGAAATAAAAATCGCTATATTTCCAATGCACCTCCATCAAGTCATTTGCCTCACTTAACTAATCCTCTATAAGAACGCCTATACACCCCCCCCCCCTTTACCCCAACATTAGCCATATGGAATTCAATATCAATCAACGAATGTTGCGACCTTCCCAATTTTATTGATTAACCTCGTCATGCGAGTTAGCGGTCTCATGTAGTGCCGTCCAACGATTGTACCATTTTTGATTGGGATCGGCACCCGAATCGAGCAAAAGATCGATGAGTGGTCGATTCTTTGATTTGATCGCCTGTATGAGTGGAGTCATCTCATCCAAACTGCACAAATTCGGATCAGCACCCTTAATGAAGGAATTCATTCGTATGATAAACCGCAAAAACCTTTTAAATCTGATAGAGACCACCCTGTTGAACGACATGAAACTCTCACCACTAGCTTCACATCAGACAAATTACTTTAGAAACTAGTAATTTTGTTGTTGAAATATAACCAAAAGATGTGGTATCACTCCACCTAGACAGCCAAGGTTCACCACACCCAACCATCAATAAAACCCCAACAACATCCTCTACTTCACCTTACTAAAGTCATAAATATCGCACAACCACCTGGAGTTCGATGGTTCAAACACTGCAACATATTTTATTGTTGACTACTTTTATAGAAACAGGTCAATATCACTCCTTATAAGCTGATCAAACAATTGAAATATCTCACTGCTACATCGAAAATGTATAACTGATGACGCTCAACGATGCCATAAGAGGACGATAACATATCGTGGAAAGTGTAATGCCACAAAGAACAACGCAAAATAATTACGCTTCCCGACATTTGCGCCAGAATGCTCAATTGCTTTGAATTACTGCATGAACTAGTTTAGAGTAGTTTAGATCAGTATTGTGCGGTTGCGAGGATCCCTCATCAACTACTCTAGTCACACTGTCTTAGCGCAATTTGTTTGGAAAATCACTCTGCAGATGCCATTATTTCGCGTATTTTGATCGTTCTCGAATAAAAATAATTATCCCACACAACGATGTTCAGCACTCTTCCTTCTTCTCAAATATTGCCGCATTGCGATAACTGAGACGAGGCAAATTTATATAAACGAAAATAAAATGAGAATCAAAAAGAGACGAACATTCTGCAAGAGGAGTTTAGCGATACGGAATGCCTCATCGACTTCTCGATCCCTTCGGCATACCAACAAGAGAGGTGTCACACCATCATGGGCACGTGCATTCACATCCGCATGCCCTATAAATAATTCTTCGCTTGTAATTGATTAAAATTGTTCATTAGCACTCTACTCCATGATTCCGACCACAGATTTAACCATAACAGCGAGTGGTGGACTCTTTGGAGACGAATAGGCAAAGCAGAATATCTTTCAAAGACATCACTAACTGTGGTAGTGATGTCAATTCCCTATGAATACTCCTCAGAATGGCGTTCTTCTCAGTCGGAAAAAAAAAAGCTCAAAATAATAATTATTGCAAATGAAATGAAACAACACATTACTCTACGTTCAGCCTCTCTATTAACGGTTATTTGCCGCAGTATGGGAAAAGATTTTTGATGAAAAGATTTTGGGAAAAGATTTGGGAAAAAAATTTCCGACTATTATTTTTGCGGAAATGCTACCTGTAAATATCAACATTTCCTATCGGTAAATGCATCTCAACACCATAGCGCAATAATAAATACATAAATATGAAATACCAACTATCAAAAAATAGGTAATAACTATAAAGTAAATGAAGAACAATAAAATTATAAGTGGCACTTTTAAGTCCAAACAAGATCACACCTTCAATGATGCATTAATCGAAATTCCCCCCCCCCCCCCGAC
>JAARMF010005425.1:0-11830 GCA_022844705.1 Toxascaris leonina
AAGGAACATAAAAGGGAACAAAATCAAAAAGCACAAAAAATGAGGGAAACATTCCCTCGCTTTTCTTCTCTCCAACTTTAATAGGAGCCTCGCCCCAACACGTCTTTCTTGACTGAGAGTTCCCTCCCCGCAACGAACTAGTGCTAGTTACTGGCTTCATCGTCTTCTCCATTCACGAAAATTTTTCATTGCATTTTCCATCTCCTACTGCGATGCGCAGTAAGAAACTCGCTGCACAGATTTGATTACTTCCTCTATGATATATCAAAGCTTATTAATATCTTTGAAGCGCAGTGTCCAATCGGAAATTCACGGCCGTCAAACACGCACCTCAATTTTCACCTTCGGCTCCTTCGAGGTAATCAGGATTTACAACTTGACCACATTTTTTGACCGCTTGTTTTCCTTACAAGTCAGTTCCAATACCCTGCATAGACAAATGCTCACAGTGAAGCAGAAAATGTCTTGCCTTATAGCTGCCATATAATAGAGACTTCACCTTCACTTTGGAGCAGACTCGCACAGTGCCGACAAACGTCAACATATGCTGTGTGGACCCATCAGAGGAGCGGACCTATAAAATCTTTGATACAACCACTCTACTCACGTGAAATCTAAAGAATATTGACATCTTTTTCAATCAGTCACCGTAACTTTCCGTTCATGCGTCTATACATCGTTCCTCCTAATCGTAAAATTCAAGATTATGTTCTTTAGCATTAACTGTGTGTCCGAACATTCATTTGCACATATACTGCCATAAAATTAGTCAGCCACCTCACCTGTGAAAAGATTGAATAGATAGTTGTCAAAGGTTTGGCACAGTCTTTCATTTACAAGAAGAACGCGTCATTGGACCACNGTCACTGGACCACAGTTTTTTAATGCATAAAGACAATAGTGGCCGAGACAGTAAGACAACCATCGGCCCCCTGATGACTGAATATGAGCAAGCTGTCCAAAAACTGGTGCTGGAGTGTGTTGTTCAGATTTGAAAATTTGTGATATTCTGGCATTTCATGAAGAGTGCATGGTTCCAAGATTCCACCGCCACAGCTCGGTTTCATACAAATAGTGCTATTCCAGCAGGAAGTGGGACAGGTTTTTCCGGGGGAGAGAGGAGAGGATTAGATCAATTCTGCTTCATGTATTGTTGCAACTGTTTCCCTTCCTCATGTAACTTTCACCTGCCTTTTTTGCAAAAGAGGAACTGCGACACTCTCTGTCACCCTGCAGACAACGAACCGCCTGTTTGCAACCTGCCTGACTGAAGATCCACTTCTTCAATTTCTGCTGTGTGATTTATGAGAGCATTCCTATTACTACAATTTCCTTCACCCACTTGCGTTTGCAGCACGATCTTTGGTCAGCGGTTAACTTGCTCGTTCAATAACCTTTCTAAAGCCGGTACGGAATGTGAACGCATAAGCAGAGCCAATCCTGCCCCATCACCTACCACGCAGGCCCCTTCGACGCGCCTTGTGCTTCACATCAGAATATTCCTTCTACACAACTTCCTGGTAGGCTGAATAATGTGTCTCACAGCGGCTTTCAATTTCTACCACAATAACTTTGAGCATCGTTCAACATAACTCACGCATCAGTGGCCATCAACCACGTAACCGGACACTGTCGCTTATGGCCAAACGATATGACGCCAACTGTTTTGTTCGAAGAAGCGGCAAGAGAGGCAAAGAGGGAACACGGGATCAGTGAATGTGTGAGAGCTGGAGCCGTGAATGCTAATTACTTTGTTGACATGGACAAGGAGATTGTAATACAATATCATGCGCCAACAAAAGCTAGAAGGCCTTTCGAACCACGTTCTCGCTTCCTGTCGCCAACTCACCACGCTTTCAATACTTCCATTTCTTGACCCCCCTCTCGATCATGCTGAAGGGATATCACGTTTTGTGGCTCCGAGTTCTCGCAACCCCCACGCTTTTCGAAGACAAAGGTTAAAATCTTGACCTCAGCAACTACAGGTGAAAGAAACAGTCGACACATTGGGCGGATGAGGAGCTGCAGACATCACGCAACCGTGCAGAAGGTACAGACTTAGCAAAATGCACCAAACTACGGTATATCGAGTGCAGAGTGAACAAAGCGGTGATAAAATGCAAATGTCTGATCGGCCGGCAGTTCCAAAGGCTCCTCCAGAAGAGAGACGAAATGGAGTGAATTCTCTTGATGGGGAATTTGAGGACGGCTTTAGAGAGTCGGATTGCCCTTCGCTACATCGCCACAGCAACACCAACGTGCTTTTCATTCCGTTCAATCAACCAAATGACGATATTAGTTCATAACCAATGGTCACTACCTGATACCATTCTCAAAGGGTCCTATGCGATCAACGTGTGATGAGGAGTTGCCCTAAAATCGAGNNNGTTGCCCTAAAATCGAGATTTAAATGCATGCATTTGCTCAAATGTTCGTTCTGCAACATTCAAAATTCGGCGCACCCCACGCTGTCTACGATACATTCCTATTGGTGTAAACTCTTAGTTGTGAGACAGTTTGGAAAGGCAAGCAGTAGGGTATGTAGGCACGTGAAGGTGAGCAGTTTAATGCACGGTAACGCAACGGTGTTCGGCCAAACGTGACTACGGCCGTGATGGGGCGGTGCTTTTCAGCGGCTCAACGAGTCAGTAAGTAGAAAGCGTGCTGCACGCCCAAAAACTAGTCTCGGTGCACCGTCTTGCCTTAGAAAAAAAACAACTAATTGCTGATACAGTTCGTTGCCAAAACTCATTTTCGTTGGCATTCGATGAAATGAATTAATCTCAACGTTTCAAGAGCTTCATTGTGGTTTTTGCATTTTGAGTGTTGAAGTACCTTAAGGGATCTATCACAGTTCTTGTTACTGACAGCAACTCAATCAATCAATCACCATACCTTCATTTACAGTGAAGAAAGCATGGCACCAAATGTCCAATAGAATAACTATACACGCAGCAGTAACATATGGGTATAATATATTCTTAGGAATAAACAGTGCACAAAACCACACGTTTAAAAACCTATAGAGGTTGACGAAAGCAAAGGCGAGAGGTCATAAATAATGTACACGTAGGAATGCATAACGGACATAATAAACTGTAGCCTGCAGGCAGCAGATATTGTCGATAGATCGCATTGCTCCAGGCGTCGCTTAAAGCACGACAAGTTACTTGGCATAGCTACATTATATGGTAAAGAATTCCGGATAGCAGCGACACGAGAAGCAATAGATTTGAGCACATCATTGTACGTTTCCGAGTGCTATTTATAAGTTCAAAGAAAAATGAATGCTGCAATAGACTTTGGATTTCCTCGCACATTTCTGAGCAGCTTTTATCTGCACGTTGGAATGTGCATGCTCTAACTGTGGCTATATAAGCAATTTTTCGCCGGTGAACATTCACTGTTGTGCATCGGTTGCTACTCGGTGAGCGCAAACTCGTCTTTCGAAACGCTGAGTGCGTTGACAAAGGCTAGTTTCCTTCGCGTTTCAACACAGGATGCTTACTGGGAGAACTCAATGGAACTGTTGATGCACAGCAATGTTCGAGCTGATGATCATTTCGTGGCAGCGTTGCTGCAACAGGCAATGGGGAGTGTTGGAAGTATCTATGTTATTGCGTTCCGCTGTACGCTTTCTAACAAGCCGAATAACCGAACTCAGCAAGAATAAGGGGCATTACATTCATGAGTGAATTAAACAGCAATGGTGCCAGTAAACGGCAACGATGCAGCTCTATGCGCAGCCGTTGAGAAATTTTAAGAAAGAATTGGATGAAATGAGCAATGAAATCGTCTGTTGCGCAATATCAGCATCTTTTGTTCACTCGAGCTTGCCTATCTTCTCGCATTCATTTCAACTTGCTATTGTTCCACTTGATGTTCCGGATGATCAGAATATCAAATCTTTATTGTTCATGATAACATTCAAAGTGGAATACCTTCAGGGCGTCAGTTCAGTTCAGACCTCCCTCGATTTTGCAGATATTCGTGTGACCAGAATGACCTGCTCAGCAATCCTCCCAATTATTTTGCTTCTCTTGGGTACGTTTATTGCTGTGTGAACGTCTTCGCCGATTTCTGTAATAGGTCATGATGCCAAATTCATATGCGTGCATGTGCGTATCCCTTCCATGATTTCAGTGACTAAGCATAAGATTATTGCAGAGGGATATGGCTGAAGTAATTTATATAATATATTACGTCCTGCTAAACCAGGTTCAATTCTACCCACTACAGTTTGACGTCGCTGTTTCGTCTATTTCGCAAGAAGTATGTCATTGATCGTCCTTTGAGATTTGGGAGGAGTGCAAGTTTGCTGCTGTAGTTCATGGCTAATGTGGAAATCAGTTTGTTTCGTAATGATCCTTATGTTGCGTACATAGTAGCAGCATTTCCGACAGACCGCGCCTCTCTGTTTGCATCAGTGGGACATGAGTCACAGTAGGCGTAGCTACTTTCTATAGGAGTTCGTGATCTTCAAGCAGTCGAAATAGGGCTCAAGAAAGTGATGCGCGAATGAGCGCAGTCTAGGAACCGTGTGAATCGAGCATGTATCTTTAGTGCCTGTTTCACACTTCTGAAGCATCTTAACATATATTTTTTAACTAAGTTGACCTCCTGAAACTTAATAGTAATTCAGTCTTTCGCGTGCATAGAAAACGTAAGCGTAAAATTTTTCATGGCTGTGATGGTAACCTATTCGGTTAGATGTTGGCCTTCGTAATAAATCGCGCCACCGAGTGGCATATGGGAAAGTCGGTAGCGCTTACCAATTTTCAGATCTTTTTGAAATTTCTGATGACAATAGCAAGCAGGCACAGGTTGATGCTTCTTTGGCCTTTCGGAAGTGCATGAGAGGAAGATTGGAGATCTGGTAGTGGTGGCGTCGCCTTCGCCCATATAGGGTCATCAAGCAAAGCGCAGTAGGCTATCAGGGAACCAAGAGAATGGAGCGCTTATGCGCTACTTCCGTCATATTCACATATTTACAGAATTTCAGAGATTTGGAACCTACTGAATTATTATAGATGACATGTTTTCAATGGGAAGCGTTGCATCTCAGACATGTCCATCCAAGGGTCTGAATGACGACGAAAGGCTACTGATTCTTGAAGAACACAACGCACGAAGGTCGCGCATCGCGAAAGGTTTTGAGAAAGCAGCGAACTGGACGGCGCCCAAAGCCTCTGAGATGTACAAAATGGTACGTTTATTGCCATTCGCATTCGACCTGAAAGGCGCCTGTTCAAGAAACGAATGCAAACAACGTTTCAAAAAGAAGGCTGCATTGAAAGCGTCACGCAAGGGGAGACTGTATGGAAGAGTTGGTAGGCGGAAATGGGAGGTGATTGAGGGGAAGGGAAGGGTGGAGACTCAGTCTTCCTTTTTATAAAAAACGAATGTGTCTGGCGGAATTTTGAGAAATCTTCCATAACCAAGGTCCGTAGGCGCTATTCCGCAAGTCACGAAATTTAAAGTCTATTTCCGTACCGTTGTCTGCCTAAAACCGGTTGCATCAGTCACTTCAGACATCTATTGCTCATGAGAGCAATCGGTCGATTACTTTTTCGTCATGTAGGTTTGGAATATCGTGAGATCAGTAACAAAAAAAATTGCGAATATTAACATAGTCCTGAATGCAGGAAGGTTGAATGGAGCAGTTCTTGGATGCTCATGATGACTTGCGACCCTATAGCGCTCTCACGGTGGGCCGGCGATCTTAGAGCGGGACGGCTGTCAGAAATCGTCCATGGTTGATTCAAGTAAGATGTTAAGAAGCAGGAAAGTGGAACGTCAGATTAGCGCAGACCTGATTAGCCCGGCAAATTTGACGACGTGCAATTAGAGCGATCATTTTAACACTACCATGCATTTTGCTGTCCTCCCTAGCCTTTCAGCTAACACTGTCTTAGCATTCG
Source organism: Toxascaris leonina (assembly GCA_022844705.1). NCBI lineage: Eukaryota > Metazoa > Nematoda > Chromadorea > Rhabditida > Ascarididae > Toxascaris > Toxascaris leonina. The sequence continues at coordinate 5,922 of JAARMF010005425.1, forward strand.
TGCTGAAAGTGACCGTTTCAGCTGACATAATGTCGGTTTGCATTGCAGCGCTTAACGTATCTGCAACCAGTACTATACTGTGAACGCTGTAGTATACACCACAATTGCGATGCGCACCTGCCTTCATCCACCGCTTTCAGGCTTTCACTTTGTCAGCATTCCTCCCACGCAAGCAGCTGCGAAAGCTGTTGTGTTTTAATTATATGTGAAGGAACCATCGAGATCAATATAGTTCAGCGAACACACGCCACAGCGAAGTCGAGGGAGCAATGATATTATAGCAGAATGGTCGCGCAAAGAATGCATCAATTCCCTGCTTTCAAGTTGCATGAAAGGAGAGATCGAATGCTACGTCTGTGGCATAGGTGGAAAGGATAGAATGCTACTGTATCAGTGTTGTCAATGCAAAACAACGATCGCTTTGACTTCGCAAGTTCTTGAGCAATACCAATATTTTAGCAGTTTTAACGTCTTGCGAGGTCATATAAGTAGAGCAGTACTATGTGAATACGGGCGTCACAAGTACCCAATAATATCGCTTCCCCAATCCGCTGGTGCCTCAATTGAAATGAAATAAAAACTGGCCCTTTCGAACCGAGGGTAGAGAGGCATGCACACGTACTGAGGCTCCCCACGGCCAAACTAAAGAAAGGCTTCTCACTTCCCACAGAACCACCTGATCTGTCTGCCGTGAATGCAGCAAGAAGTGGTGCCGAGCCAAACCGAATTTCAAAACTCACCTGTTGCAAGAAGTGCTTTTCATGGAAAGGGCCTATATGTAGCATGTCAGATGAGCCTTTGCAGGTGTACGACTGCCAGCTAGAAAGCTCAGCGCAGAAGCATGCCGAGAGATGCGATTTGCATCACTCTCGAGACAGAAACAACATTGGTGAAAACATCTACTTATCGTCTCCTACAAAACCTTCAAGTAACGGTGTTCCACTTGTTGGCAATTGTGTGATTGAAGCTAAATGGAATGCTGACCAAGTACAATGGATCCGGAATGGTTTGGCTATGGTATTAGGGAAAAGGGGTGGTGGACGTCCAGAAAGCCAGCGATGACGCGCTTTTGTCTTGATGCTGTCATCATCGCACCTGTACTATTTCAACGCGTTATCGGCAAGTTTATCCGTCCATATCAGCTGTCTCATCAGCCACTGCAGTTTTTCAGCAGCAGCCGTAAACGTGTTCGAAAAGCCAGCCAATTTCACAAGTAACAGCATCACTTACAACGAATTGCGCAGTGCGGTCGAAAGAGTCATTATATGAAACAGCGTATACTTGTTGGCGTTCATTGACGACCTCTTCCTCTGTGCCATTCCTCATGGTTTTTGCATTCGCTGTGGTACTAGCACGATCCCTTCCAGTCGAGAAAGTGGCCGTGCTTCAAAAATACCAAAGGTCATGTGACTGTGAAGGAAGCTGACCTATGCTGATATTATTTCGGCTTCAGCGAAGTGAGCGAAAGAGTATTTCTAGTTTAATATTGGTTGAACAGTTCAAGGCTGTTAGTCGTTATCGAGAGAATAATTCAGAAAAAAAATGTTTTCGAAGGCTGTAGTTACGGAAAGTTTTGCGCGCCTAAGGAGGGGAGAAGTGGTTGATTTGATCACCTCTCATGTTTTTTCAGAAGCCCACTATGTTAAAGCGGCAGCAGGCCGATGGTGGAGGGAAATCGAGCAGGTGATCAACCCAGCTGGTGCACGACTGGTATTCAAGGGCCAGCGTGGCATTGGCCACTTCACACAGGTCAAATATTCTATTCTTTCTGCGCTTTATCGACAGCGCATTTCATCATGGCTTTCCTCATGGAAGTTTTCTGGTTACAGCACTCGTTGTCGGCAGTGGAATGGATCATGACGTTGACGTATCGAACTGATAAACGAATGGGGGTTCTTCATAAGCATCACNNNGGGGTTCTTCATAAGCATCACACAAGTCATGAGCTTCCAATAAGGAGGAGAATTCTTGCGTGATTAACAGCATATTGAAATGTGGAATTGTTTTTTTTCGTACGTGAGACTCTGATATCTCATGCTCCAAGGTTGTCCGAAACGTCTGTTTCATTCACTGATCTCTTTTTTTTGGGTGCCTTAACATTTGCGCTATCCACTGCGCAGCGTGAAAGAACAAGTCGTAAGATTTGAAAGATCAAGGCGATTGATCAGATACTGAGATGCATTACTCTGCACAGCAGTGAAAATGACATTTTGAAACAGGCCAAAATTGTTCACATCGCCTTAAAAGTGTTTGTTCAGCCAACGTTTCTGTCCTACCCGTCTCACCGTTGTCATTGTGGCATGAGCAATTTGTTTCATATTCTATACGGAATATTCAAAATGTCCAAGCCTTTTCGTTTATTCGCAACAGATAGCAGGTACGGTTTACCAACGGCGTGGGCGAGAGGGAGGAACCGCGAAACTTCACTGATCGCATTGAATGTGTGAAAGTAGTGGAATACTGTACAGAAATCCCTGTGAAACATCGTGAGTGCTATCGGTAAGTGAATAGTTCTTTTCAGATGGCATGGTACAAGACGGTGAAACTTGGATGCGGCATTTCATCAATCTGTAAAGATGTCTACGTGGTCTGCCAGTACTCGCCGGCGTGAGTTTTACTTGCCTCCTACTTACCTTTTTTTCGTGCTGCAGTCACCGAAGGATTGTTTCAAGTTGAAGAATACCGAGCGAGGCTGAATCGAACAATGAGAAAAAAAAGGGAGAAAAAGTTTGGAAGCGAATGACCGCAGAAGGGAGGCGCATTGTGTATCTTCCGGTTGTATTCAGGAGACCACGTGGTGGCATCTTCTTGTATCCTCAAAACTGTACGAACTTGTGCATGTCCGTCCATTCTAGAGCTTTAATTGGCGCATGAAATTTGCTGCAATCCCACGCTGTGTGCACAATGTATCACCAAATTTCGTTCCTTTTTGTGAGCTCTATAATTTTTGAGTTTCGCACAGCTTGGCTGTTCTATTGATTTCTTCGGTTCACGTTTCTGTATAGGTTTTAAAAGTGCATCTGCCTTTGCACTTCCATTATGGAGTTTCTACAGGACGCCTTCTCCTGTACATTGTTAAGGATTTCTCTTGAAAATCTGCTGAAGACAGACGGATCCCTACTACTGCTACATGTTCCTATCGAAAAAAGCAGTCAGAAATTGTGAAGGAGTAATTTATTTAAAATATCAGAGCAGCAGTAATGAATGAACAGTAAGTCATGGCCCAAGATTGGGGTGAATATGTCTCTTCTTGAGAGTATTCGTTCACGTTTAAACAAACAGATATTCAATTAGCCTCTCTTCACGCAATTTTCTGTTCCACTCATCTTCGACAGACTGGGCTGAAATGGCTTCGTTTTTCGCTACTTGAGTAATCCCACCTGGGCAATTAGCATGAGAACGAGACAGAAGTAATGGTCGCAAAGATAGCCAAAAAACTCACAGCCACAAGTTAAATGCAAAGCGAACAAAGACGAAAGAATCTGAATAAAAGATTGTATCTATTTTGTCTTCATCGACTTCTCGACTGGCGCCGAAAAAGCGTTGATGCAGCATCGACGATCAGAATGGCGTTGAAGTTGCGGCGGTCATTCCTTCGATCCGCTCGCGAGACGATTTTTTTTCACGTGCTTCTTCGATGAATCCTTCGCCCCGCATCACTTTCACGGGAATTTCCGGCGCGGCATGGCAACTTTTTTCCATTCTTTCTGTTAGCCATACTTTTCTCACTGTGTTGACATTCTTTGCGGGATGTTGTTTTCGCACGCGAGATTCGAGACGAGCATATGAATGGGAAAAATGCAAGGATTTTGCTTACGGTGACCGCTGCTCCGTTCATGTTCACATTAAGCAAACTGGCCATTTCAGCAGAATAAATTTTATCTTTATTTTGAGCTCGCGGTTTCGCCACATTTTGCCCTGAAAAGATATCCGAGGGGCAGAGCAATCCCCCTGGCAGGGAGGGCAACTTAAAGGAGGATATTCATTTGGAAAGTATGGAAGCATCCATCGAGGCGTAAGGCTTTCGATGCAAGATCTTTTGACATCAAATCTCGAGGTGGAGAAGCTGCTTGACAATGAAGCAAGTCATTTGCATCCGCAACTGTAGGCATTAAAGTAAAAGCAGTACGTGTTAGCCACTGTGTGATAGAATACTTGATCGTACTAAGAATGCAATGATGCGAGCAAATGCGATTATAAAGAAACAAAAGAAGCAAAGGAACTCAACAAAATAAAGGGGACAAACGCATCAATTTCAGCCAACAAACAGCAAAGAAACAACGATGCAGAGTGCGAGTGATTGAAAATTCTTCGTTCCCGGAAGACAATGAGGAGTTGGCTAGGATTTGAGATCACTTCGTTGCGGCGGAGCAGTCACAAGCGCCCCGTGAATCCTGAGCGTGTTTTCCGAGCATTTTGAACGTCGAAGTTTCACTATAGGTATTTCACAGAAACTCATTCATTTGATCCTTTCTTTTCTGAGTGAATGTGATTGTAGTTTCAAGGGCGCCGAAGTTTTTCTTCGCTATTTCTCGTTGAATCTGCATTTTTTAGTTTTACTGGCCGACCTTTTCGGGAGAGTTTTCGACAGAGATGAGGTAGCTGACTGTGCAAGCATAGTCCAATGAATGAGAGAACGCCGAGGAGGGGGATGAGCAAGATTAGGTCCACTTTCCTATGAAACAATATTCTAAGTCCGACTTAGTGGCCAGTGCCGTTTTGCTAGGACATCGTTTGATGCTACTGATTGCCTCCGTCATCGTCCCGAACATGGCCGAATAAATTTTCTCTTCTGGAGCCCGAGGTTTTTCCTTTGGTTTTACGCTTCTGAAGGATTGCAAGTGGTCTCCAATGACTTCCGTGTCTCGTTCCGTTGGCGCAGAGACGTTAACAATTGCACGTAGAACTTTGTTCTTCAAAGGATTTAGTGGTAGCTGGATTTCTTTACTTCATCTACAGTGAAATGCTGCAAGATTTCCTTCATCATATTCGGCAACGACCTTTTTTCTTTCCAGCAAAATCATCGCTGCTATATCAGCATCGATTCTTGCCATCAAGCCGAATAGATTTTTCGTGTGACATACTTCACTTTCTAGTTTTCTTCTAAGCTTATCGCATAAAAATTGGAATTTTCGATTTTCTTAAATTCACATTTTCTCTATTCACTCTCCGTTGGATTGAAAGAATGTATTCATTCTGAAGAGAAGTTAGACTGCTTATTCTGCCGCTAGCATATAAATTTATTTTTTCCCTCTTTTTACAAAGCTGACCTGGAGCGACGATGTACTAGAATGGTTCCCTGTTATCTCAGCTTGATATTATGCATGTAGGTCATAGATGCACGTTTTATCATCACTTGAATTCTAAGCAACAATTCCCTTAGAACCGTCACATTTTCTTTCGTTTCCAGTGGATCCGTGAGTTTGGCCTAAATCGAGGTTCATGTGAGAACAGTCATTGGTCATCGTGGTTATTCCGTTATTCCTTCCACGATGAAGTTGGAAACCCTATAACACCTTGTTACTCAGCCACAGGAATACTTGATTGGTTCACCGCTCTTCCATATTCATACTTTGGACTCCTTTATTTATTCATTCAAATTGCTTTATTTAACCATAAATAAATATTCAATATTATATGGAGAGATTGGCGATATTCAAAAACGAGGACATCCAGGTANGACATTCAGGTAATCGAGTGTAGTAATGTTGGCAAAAGCTGAGTCGAAGTGACAAACATATTAACAGTGCGCTGGTTGGCCATCTGCTCCTCTCAACGACGATAAGTCAAACTCGGCTGAGTGCGCTTTGAAAGCAGTGAGATTACTAGCTTCCACACTATCAAGCGGTAAACGATTCCATACCCGGATGACTCGAAAGGAAAATAAACTTAATATACCCATTTTGGTC
>JAARMF010005430.1:0-11820 GCA_022844705.1 Toxascaris leonina
CGCAGAGGTTCCGCGATCAATGTTCAACAAGGGGGAGGTATTTTTTAGTACGCCATGTAACTATGAGCATGCCGTGCTTATTAACGGATAATGTTAAGGCGGTGATGATCTTTGAGGTATTTGAAATTCGCACGTGGTTTTGATTGTGACTCTTTTTGCCGATCTTCGTACCATATCAGAGGGATTCACGATATGAATTTTTCAGGGTCACGAAGGATTCAGTGCGGCGAATGCCGGTAGCAAAATTTTCCTCCACGCTTGTGATGAGGAGATGAAGCCGAAGCAGAAGAAGTGATCCTTATTAAGCATTATATTCGTTCTTTTCATTATTCCATGATTCGGATCTCATCGCATGTGTCTTCATGTTTTACATTGACTTTCTTGTTATTAGCAATGTTTCGCAAGAGGTCATTCACAAAAAAACAATCCGACGAGAGGATAGCCTTAGGCATCAAACGAGAGTGTCAATATCCTCGATTGTGTCATATTCCCCTTCGTTGTGCATGATTCGTCGTTGCTTTGCAACGATTATACACGGCTGAAGAATGGTGGGTTGGTTGTTCACGTTGTTTCGTTTTCAAAATTGCATTTTACTGCAAATATTCTTTGAATTCAAAGGCATACTCGAGTGATCTGCATATTGCACATCGGTTTGTTGATCCTCACAATCGATGCTTGCAAGCATCCTCACTTCTATCCCCTTCCTACACAACAATAGTTGGTTCCAAAATATAATGAAGTACTAGTCATTACGTCTTGCCTTCAAAAATTCTTTCAGGCAGTTTGTTNGTAGTTGGTTCCCAAAATGCAATGAAATACTAATCGTTGCGTATCGACCAACGTCTTGCCTTCAAAAATTCTTTCAGGCAGTTTGTTGCCAGTGGTCGGCTTCACGCTTCCTGAAATCGATTTCCTTTACATTGTTATCCCGTAAATGAGTGTCTCATAGCGAAAAGGTGGGTGAGAGAGGGGGACGAAGTGAGAGTATTTGTGGTGAAAGTTACGGACATGTAATGTAATATCATAGGTTGGTTGGCCATAAGTGAACTGCCACGTCACGGGGTTGTAAATATTGTGATGCTAATTTCTAGCCTCTATNNNAAAGGCATACTCGAGTGATCTGCATATTGCACATCGGTTTGTTGATCCTCACAATCGATGCTTGCAAGCATCCTCACTTCTATCCCCTTCCTACACAACAATAGTTGGTTCCAAAATATAATGAAGTACTAGTCATTACGTCTTGCCTTCAAAAATTCTTTCAGGCAGTTTGTTGCCAGTGGTCGGCTTCACGCTTCCTGAAATCGATTTCCTTTACATTGTTATCCCGTAAATGAGTGTCTCATAGCGAAAAGGTGGGTGAGAGAGGGGGACGAAGTGAGAGTATTTGTGGTGAAAGTTACGGACATGTAATGTAATATCATAGGTTGGTTGGCCATAAGTGAACTGCCACGTCACGGGGTTGTAAATATTGTGATGCTAATTTCTAGCCTCTATGTATTGCAACTTCCGTGTTTTTATTGCTTTCGATTCCGTTCTTGTGGATGTGCATGAGGACATCTGTTGTTAACGTTAAATGTTTGTTGCGTTTATCGCAGTAAATCCTATGCTTCTATATTGTGCTTGTTTATTGCTTATTGCTTAAAAAGGGTTTTCGTTGCCCTTGACGGCTATACTTGACTCTATACTCAAAACCCCTATCTAATTTGCTGTTGAAAAGTAGAATGGATGCTTTGAGCTTNGCTTCGAGGTTATCAGCCTTATTATCTGAGCAAATAAAGGCAACAAGGAACTCACGCCACGTTTGTAAACTTTTGGAACGCGAATCTTATGCTATATCCTAGCCTTCGTTTCACTAGGAATTGCTGATAGACAGCCATCTCCATCGCTTCATTTGCGCACTTGACTTAAATTGTCTTAGCTGTTATCCAAGTCATTCAGGCTATCCTAGTCCATTCAGATTTGCGCAGTTAATGAACAGATGAGCATTTGAATTGAAGCAACAGCGTACAGTTAATTTTTGTTTTTTTCTGTGGAAAAGTCGAAATAACTAGCTGAAGAATTATTGTACATTNTGATGCTAATTTCTAGCCTCTATGTATTGCAACTTCCGTGTTTTTATTGCTTTCGATTCCGTTCTTGTGGATGTGCATGAGGACATCTGTTGTTAACGTTAAATGTTTGTTGCGTTTATCGCAGTAAATCCTATGCTTCTATATTGTGCTTGTTTATTGCTTATTGCTTAAAAAGGGTTTTCGTTGCCCTTGACGGCTATACTTGACTCTATACTCAAAACCCCTATCTAATTTGCTGTTGAAAAGTAGAATGGATGCTTTGAGCTTATCAGCCTATTATCTGAGCAAATAAAGGCAACAAAGAACTCACGTCACGTTTGTAAACTTTTGGAACGCGAATCGTATGCTATGCCCTAGCCTTCTTTTCACTAGGAATCGCTGATAGACAGCCATCTCCATCGCTTCATTTGTGCAGTTGGCTTAAATTGCCTTAGCGGTCATCCAAATCATCCCGGCTGTCCTAGTCCATTCAGATTTGCGCAATTAATGAACAGATGAGCATTTGAATTGAAGCAACAGCGTGCAGCTAATTGCTTCGTGAGCCTCACTGCAGACTCTCAATCGTCCAGCAATCACTGTTTTTTTTTTCAGTTGAAAAGTCGAAATAACTAGCTGGAGAATTATTGTACATTACCATATTCCCTCAAATAAACACCGTTGAGCCACCAAGAGAGAGTACACGCTGTCAGAATGTTGTTTGCTCTCATATTTTAATATCGATATGCAAATTAATTTGAGATTATAAGTTTTATTTCCATTCATAAGTGAACAAATTCATTTAATGGAGGAAATGAAAGGTGCTGGTTATTGCAGAGAAAATTTCATAGTGTTGTAGTCGGCACTTGGCAAATGTCGATGTGATTTCGTGTTTTGATGTACAGTCCTGACAAAAATGTATAGAAGCAATAGATAGAAGCAAAGTTGAATACAGTCAGTGGAACTAACATATGATACACTTTAAGGATCGTTTTGAGCTATTAAACGCCACTTCATGGACCGTCAAACGACTGATACTTTGGGAGCGGAAGGTGGAGAAGACAATGTTAAACGTCAACGTGAGGACGTGCAACCTTCTGATGCAGTGGCCGATAAGGGATCGTCAGGTAAGGCAGTCAGTAATAAGTTATAGTTCTTTATTTCAACGGTAATGGCCGATTATCGAATCACAGTGCAGTGCAGTTGGATAGCAAATTTTTGGAGTAATTTTGTTCTTTAATTGCCTGCAGTGCTTTCCTGTTAATGAACTTCGAGGTGGAGGAATTTGTAGACATCCTTCCTGTTTCTTTGTGATCCCCTACCTGTCCACCTTTATCCTCGATGAACTAACCCAAGTCATAGCAGTCAGTGTCTGTTGGTATAGATCAAGTATGAACTGTAGATCATTCATTAGTATATTGATCTGGCATGCGACATTGTTCTCAAAACAATGGGATTCTACAAGGAGATTTGTGATTTTGACATGCTTTCTTGTTAGCCAAATTTCTGCGAATGTTATCAGTTATCACAAGACGGGTTCCCATGTCAGACAATATCAAGCGACGACTTTAGATCTTCTGAATGTGAAATCGGCAGAATCGACGTATGGCACTGGCAACTGCGCCGTTGTGCTTGCATCTGGAATATTATCACTTAGATCCTAGGGGTGGCTTGATACCATTGGCCACTGTGTTGCTCTCACTTCTACGTGATGATGCGGGTTGGGTTGGATCTCTCAGCTGAAGCGCATCTATGCGGCTGTGGTTTGTGTAAGTAGGAAATTTCGTTCAACTCGGAATCGAAATGTGGAAGGAAGTCGTTGAGGGAACAGTCAACGTGAGAAGCAGGGATCTATGAAAGTGAGCGAAGCGATTGGATGGTGCAGCCTCACTAAACGCGTCGTTAGCATCCTCGAACACTACCTGTCTAACTCCGACACCAACTTCAAATATGAATCCTCCCCATCTACCTCAGATTCAGAAATTGGCTACCTCAAATGAAATGCTGGAAAATCATCGCATCTTCTAGAGGTTTTCAAATATAGTGATTTGTTTTCAATTGGGAGACATCTTTATCGAATAGCCGAAAGTCATTTCACGATTTCTATTCGCCGATTAGAGGTATTCGATGTTTTCATCGTCAACTAATCATTCCTCAACCAGAAGTGACTTTCTTTAGGAAATGAATGGCGTCCAAAGTTTTATTTCGATGCAAAAGTCAATAATTGAGAGTAATTCTGATCGATTGCTAGGTAATAGCAATAGGTGACTGAATCTATATATGTCCAACACAAGTTGTTTGTTTAAAGTTGGTGGATATTGAGTATAATGATGCAGTTGATCAGCAAGACGCACAAAGATTAAGGCTTGAATTGATTACGCTATGCATAAATTGTTTAATGCCCATCAATGCCGTGTAGAGTCATCGAACTTTATAGTGGAATGGCGCTGATAACAATGGAAGACAAAGAAGCCGCATGAACTGATTGTCTTCTTGCTTAGTGGCGAATTAAAATGCCACCTCCTGAAGAATGTATGTTGGATGGGGGGAAGAAGAATTGAAAAAAGGGCTGACGAAGTTGGTGACTCATAAAATTGAGAAAAATTTGAATGAGGTCGCTCAGTTGTGTGGTTTTTTATTTTTTATTTTTTGTTATTATTATGAAATAGTGGTATCTCAGATACCATATACACAATTGTCCACTTGAGGAAGGGCGAGGTGGGAGAGGAGACAGAGGAGGAAGAAAAGATTGTGCCGAAATTTGATTAGTATATTTGGAGGAGGGTATCTGTTTAATAGTGCGAAGCTCCTTTCTCGTAAATTTTCTGCATCCGTGAAGGAACCTTCGTTCTCTTTATCGTGACGGATGTTTCCATTGGTCGTCTGACCACGCAATAATATATATTTCGTCATTGATGAATAATTCGGAGATGCGAAGTACAAATCGATATGCATCTAAAATGTGCTAACAGATCATGGAAGGATATATGCGAATTCATATTATTTACAGATTTTAGTGCCATATAACCTCCAACATAATCCTCTGCACGCTGAACCATGATTTCAGAAAATATTCTTCGTCCCCTCCCCCACCCCCCTCCCCCTCCCCCCATCTCCTCTCTCCGTTATGCTACTTGGAAAAGACTTGTTGCCATTTGTCACAAACATTGCAGGTATTGCGCATTGTGTGGTTGAGCTATTTAAGAATATCCTTGAGAGTGTGGAAAAAGAATTTTGGGCAAATTGGGCATGTGCTTTACTGCTGTATCGCTTCAAAAATTTCACGAGAATCTCTTCCTCCTTTCAATGTCCCCTTCCCTCTCCTCAGAAACCTCAAAAAACCTTTTGGGTTTTATTCTAGGGCTGTAAGATATTTTGCAGTTTAAGTTGTAATCNCTGTAAGATATTTTGCAGTTTAACTTGTAATCGTTTCAGTGAGTGCTAACTCGTCCACGGCTCCAGCAAATAGTGCAGAGAAGGATCAGGAAAGTGTTGAGGTTGGTGATTGTTTTTTATAATTCAGCAGCTCATGCATGCATTCATGCAAAAATTTAAATTTAATATTAGCTGTAGTTTTGACGGAAATCCTGCGCTGTTCGACCTGACGAGCTGTTATAGACATCAATTATTTAGTGTAATGCTGTTATCGGTATCCGAGATTCTCGGTGCTTTCAGCTACAACCCTTAATTGTAGAGCACCTTGCCACAAGGTGCACTTTAATTACGCAATGCACAGAGTGATGACTTATCTTTGGAGGTGATCGATCAACAGACGCATCAATGTAGAGAGTCATTGAAGTAGCCCTTCATCAGCTCTAAGTAGTTGTTGATGAGAAGAGTGAACTATAGGCAATAAAGATGAGTGCATAAGGATGCAGCATCCAAATTGAATAGGAGCTCACCGGGTGGGATTAAGACTGTCTGCTCACGTAAATCGCGGCTTAAGTCCCTGATTTTGACAAAGACGACTAAATATATTCAGGAAGAGCATTTGTACATTTACAGGATGGTGTCAAGATTGTTGGCAATGATTGGACTGTGGAGCAGTTGAGGGCATTACACGAATACATCGACAGGTGTGTTGTGTGTTGTATTTGCGAACGTATAATAACACTGAGAATGGATTGGATGTCAGTGCTTCAGGATAAACCATTGTATGGGAACTTGTAAACGCATCCTCGCGGATGGTTTCATTGAGTTGTAATGCCGGCAGATTGAGAGATATCGATTGCTTCGAATAACTGAATGCTTCAAAAAGGTCTTTCTTGCAAGGTCACTAGCCGTCTTACCGATACTTAATCAGTTATAGGGCAAGGTAACTCCATGATACTACAGCCTTCGTTATCTCTGGACTCCTGCATGTTATCGTTATCTATGACTGCCATGTTTGCGACAATTACCCATGTATTTAGACGAATGATCATTCATGGCTGTTCTCCATGTTGTGACATAATCTAATTATTGACCATCATATGTGAAGTTTCTTGATTGGAACTGTTGTACGCATAATGGGACATTAGGAAATTTCTTAACAACTTTTGTACCATATGCGATAGGGTCAATCTTCTATAGTATTTTGGCGGTGAATTGAATAGATTTTTGAAGGCGAGGCACAGAGGATAATGCGCTATCGTATGGTGCTGCACGTATTCCTGGACGTTCTCCTCAGGAAATTCATGAATTAGTTGAAGGGATCCGCGCGGCTATCAAGAATGAGCAGCGAAGTCGTGCCGCTGCTCAGGCTCAAGTTTGGATGAATACGCCAAGCGGCACACAACCGTCTTCATCATCATCGGAGGTTAATCTAAACAAACATTTTTGATTGTTTTAGGAGATCATCTGAAATGATACCATCAAATCAAGCATACGAGCAATAAGTAGACTCATATGCAAGGAGGGGATGGAAATGAGAGAGTTTTTATTTAGTGCACAAAAGTGATGCGATTTAATAACTGAATTGTTCGAAGGCAAAACTGCGATGTGATCGGTAATGTTTATTTCTCGTCGAGTGGATGGGCCAATATTCCGGAACTTTCAAGCTATTGTAATGTGGTTCTTTTATCGTTGCGTTTTCCATCAACAAATTCATCGTTTCGCAATACGTTGCATCATTATATGCATTCATTTCCTGGGAATTGTCTTACCATTCTTGGCTCCTTGTCTCTAGCCAAAATTGTGCAAGCAACTTTGACCACAAACTCAGCTACAAACAAAAGCAAATTGTAAGCTAGCTGATTTGCAGCCCGACTTGTTCAATGTGCTGAGCAAAGTTTAGACTCTAAATCGAACAGTAACTGACCTGTTATGTAATTTTGTACTAGTCTATTGCTGCATTGTTTCATATCTGCAGAATTGTTATTTGATCAAATATGTTATGTCATATTTTATTATGATACGTACCAAATGATCGGCCTATACTATTCAATAAATCACTTTTTAACTTATAACTAGAAGGTGGAATATTTGTTGCGCATAGGTGCTTCCTATACAGATTCAATGGAGTCAGCTTATCTGTTGATAAATCATCTTGGGAATCTGTAGGGAGGGGAACGTGATGGGTCATATAATGACTTATCAACTGCACTCACAGACGACCTCACAAATCTTGTATGTTCGTGTGCGTAGTCGTCTTGAAGGTCACTTTGTATTCGATTATCGAACCTTCGTGAATGCAGAAACGATTGTCCAGCAGTCTTCCGGATGCACCTTAATACGAGCTTTTTGCAGGTGAACTCGTGGTCACAAGCTATTGAGGTAGTACAGTCTCGTAAACGAAAAATCCAGGATTGTACGAGGCAAGCAATGGCTGTAAGCTTTCGAGATTCATTGTCTTCCCTGCGCTGTATTTTTGCGCTTAAGTTCCACGTAAAGAATTATGTGTATCAGATATGATTCGATAATGGAAATTTTTAGTTCGCCTATTGCGCATTTAATATGATATAGGCGGTTTTGGTGTTGATGTGTTCCAAGTAGTAATGTGATTATATGAGTATCGCAGCAAGTTCTGTTACCTTGACGTAAAAATAAGAATTAAAGCGTTTCCTGTGGCACGAAGTTAGCTGCCGTCCTGCATCTGAGACGACGAGGCGCCTTCTGCCGGTTACCGACTCCAAGAGACATCCCGGAGCGACAGTGAAGGAAGTCGTTGATTTCTGTAGGCTGTATCGATTTCTACATTCGTGCGTGTCGCATGGCCCCATCAGAGAATTAAAATCACTCGGTTATTCTTTTCATATTTCCTTTTTTGCTTTTTCCTCTCATTTCATGCCTTTAGTTTCGACGGCGGTCATTTGCGTTTTATGGAGAGAACAAAGAAGAAGGAGGAAGAAAGCACTGGCTATGACCTTGTCTAAGACATGTTGTCAAAATGAGTCACCTGACACCATTTGTTGTTATAAGTGAAATGCTTTGTGAATGATGTCCTCCTTTGATCGATTTTGGTCTGCAGTATGCGATAACCAAAGTTATTGGCAAAGAGACTAAGCCCTTCCTCCTCCTCCTCCCCCCTATCGATCTGCAGTCAGCATTCCTCCTCGTTCTCATTGCTTTCAACGATAATCGTTAATGTCGCTGCTGCATACAATGCATACTGATAAGTGATTATCAGAGGATCTAACGCGAATGTTTTGTGCTCTTCTTTTGAAGGGTCGAAGAAGTACATATTTACGAGTTGTTGTTGTTGTCGTTCTGTATTCGATTTGACAGTGCAAAGGCGTGCACTCATCATTCTTGCTGAGATGTCTTTGTTGCGAGGTTATTGCATCAGCTCAATATATATCGTGTCTTATTGAATGGGGTAACGCTTTTCAGATACTGAGAATGGAGTAATTCCCTTATGTCCTAAAACAGTCTTGTTGCGTTCATTTGCCAAAATATTATTCATATGCGAGACCAGTGATAAGCCGACCGCTCAGCTGACTGCCTGATCATGTCTAAAGAGCTTGATCACTGTGAAGTGATCAATATTTCGAGTTGGTCGATTTTTGTCCGTGATCCTGCAGGACCTCATGTTTAAATTGCCAACTGACCGAAGTTGAGCCAGGTGTGATCACATTGCATAGATATGTGCTGGTTGGAAATTTGAAACGTTCTTTATTTTGAATTGATATCAGCGGTCATTAAACGGAAAATTATTTTTTTAAGAAGCGGCAGTGCTGTTGAATATTCTCGAGGAAATTCAAGAAGAGGTTGATGCACCGGAGCATGAGCAAAGACGACGCGTATTGGCGGGTATCTTCCGTGACATCCAGAACGGTCAACTGTCCGAATATGATTTTCATCTATCAAGGGGACTCGACAACATTCGAAGTGTACAACTCGATCCTCTCAATTTACTCGGCAAAACGCGTAATATCCTTTCGGATGACTTCAATTCCCCCTCAAAATAACACCATTTTCCCCTTAATGTTCGTGAAAAGATCACTTCGCATTTTGAAAGTTCATTGAGTGTGAGTGGCATTGATGTTCTTTGGGAAGATCATGAAAGGCATCTGTTTCATCGACGAAGAATTGCCTCTGAGTACTGACCAGATTTGTCTTTTATGATAGTCGACAAAAGGTGAAAAATTTTGGATAGCAAGCTCACTAGAACCAATTCGCTTGTGGCCTTGCGACGTTCCCTTCACTTATTCGATCTCCATCGTCCTCAGTAAGCAGCACTATTGAAAGAGCTTTGCCGGTGTTTTGCTTTGCTATATTGCAGAGTGTATCTGGCTGAAAGTGTGCATTTATAGGTGAACTATGGATGTGAGTGTTGTTGTACTTGAGGACGGCATTGTCAGTGGTGAATGTAATGAGATATTGGTTATTGTTACATATGCAATCCATTTACTTTGTTGATTCGTTGTTTTCATTGAGTGCTTTGTCGTTCTTATCGATAATTATCAATTAAAATGATCAGATTGTTTTGAGACAGTCGGCAGTTGATAGCATTTTGAAAAGTTATTCATAGGTAATAACTTGTATTCACAGGTAATTACTAAACTTAACAAAGGAATACGCTTTTTTCACATATTGTTATCCACCAATCAAAGAAGCACTTTACAACGACACGTTTATTTCATTGTTAGATTTAACAACAACTCTGATCTGGCTTATTGTCATTTTCGCATTACCCCTCACACTAAACCCTAAAGATATTTAGTGAAGCGTTGATTGTTTCCATCGAAGGGCTTTGGTTTTGAGAAATCCCTTTTTTTGCAAGCGACATTCGTTGCGCTTTACAATTCAATATTCGATGATTCATCTGAATTCTTACAACTTTTCCGCATTGAGCTATACTTTTATATCACTGAAACCACTCTACGACTTTTGATGTCAATCACAGATTCAAAATTTATATCATTCTTAGATGTCGACTATGTAGTGAGATAGAGTGCAGCCAATCCTTAACAGCTGTTGTGAATATACAAAATTGTTTACTGGCATAACGATGCAAATTTAAAACGTTTTTGTGCGTAGATGTGGGAACGTATGTAGTTATATATAAGAATGGGATGTGGAGGGATTTCGTCTAGAGGGGCGAAAACTAGCATAGGTCTTCTTTCATAATAACAACATTATCAGCGTTATCCATTATCGGTGGGAATTGTTGTGTCGTTCCAAGAAGGAATGCTTCCTCTCCAAGTCAAAGGAAATGGGGATGTCCGCAATATGAGTGGGATTAGGTTGTGTATTGTGTAAAGTTTCAGAAATCCGATACGGATCCCAGCTTGTTTAAGGAAGTTAGGGGAAGACTTGCTCCAGAATCCGATGCTGATTATTGACTCTAGTGGTACGACGTGTGTAAATAGTACGCACCAATAGCATTGCCGAAAGATGACTGATGGATGCGTCATCAACGTCCTTTCAAATGTATGAGTTGAGAAGGTGTATACGAAACAAGTCGATTGGATCGACAGAGAAATATTTACTACACGCATTGTTGTGTATGAGGAAAGTGGAGATCGGTGCTAAATGAGAACGAATGGCAGCCTGATAGAAATTGCAGAATAGAAGTGTTAACATTTCTAAGAGCAACAATAATCATTCGGATCAATGAAACTTTGCAATATCTACGCCACAAATTTACACTATTCAAAGAACGCTGATTCACATTCTTTGATAAGTGATACATTTTTCAGAAATATTATTGAAATTCACATATGCAAATCTCTCAAGTAAATATCTCATCTAATCGAATTCGGATATGAGCATGATAATAAACGATTTAAAAGCATTTCTATAGAAGGTGGATCAGCAAACCAATATCACTCAAGGTAGTCTTGAACCAAAGCATCGAATATTAATTTACCATTAAAGTGCGGCATCGGCGGACAATAACACGTTGAATTAGTTCCGTCATCGCAAAAATATTTTCATTCTAGTGAAGTCAACGTTCGGAATAGGCATGTGAACAATGGCGAAACAAAATGGTGCATGATTGCGGAACATCATTCCAAGGGGAATAATGACAGAGTGATAGCATACGGATCCGGCTGAATACGACTGTGGTTGACACCGCTTCGATCTAGATTTCTGATGGGAAAACAGTTACGAAAAAAAGAGGAACGATTTGAGAGAGGGCAGCAAGAATGCAAAACTACTTTTGTGCTTTTCCGTTCAGATTCATGCCTCTTTCTTTGCTCTTCGCTAACCACTGTTCTTGTAGAATTTGAGATGATTTTGTATGAGATCAATTTTGCGATCTGCGAATGCAGAGTAAATTGGTTTTCACCTTCATCTACATCGGCTATTCGTTTAAGCGTTCAGATGCGAGGCAAAGGAAGCA
>JAARMF010005432.1:0-11813 GCA_022844705.1 Toxascaris leonina
TTTTTTTTCTCGCTGTTAACGTGGACGATTTTTTCAGCTTCTTGTTTTTGTAAGGAAAAATTAAAAAACAATCGCTCGCCCTAGCTGATGCCACGTGGGTCTTGATTGTTCATCACTGAGAGTTAGCAGGCCAATCTCTTCGTTCTTCCCGATCGCTAACATTGGTTGCTCAATAGTTAGGCCGTCTTCTCCATACGTTCGTCCGTTTTGATGCCACAAGCTCCAACTTGGATAATTAAACACTAATCGCAATAAAACTGTAACAATCTCACAACGCCACAAAAAGTGACAATAACAAAGAGCGACAATATACACTTAACACGCCTAGAGGCAACCATGAGCCACCCAAAAAAAAACCGGAAAGATGCGGTTACTGGAACGGTGGTGGTTTTTATAGCGACTAAAACGTACGCCGTTTACCGTAATTGATAACGGTTATGGTGCCGTGGCGGCAGTTATCAATTAGCGACTGATAACTGAGCAAAAAATCATCGGTGACTCCGTGAAAGGTCTCATCCACCCAAATGCGACATGCCTCAATCTGGGGCGCTTCCTCGCGATAAGTTTCGCGACAGATACCAATTTCTTCTGAGTCAAACAAGTCACTTATGAAAACTTGTGTAATCGTACTTGTTGTCAAATAATCTCCACATCAATAAAATCTTTTAGCCATCCCCCATCCGCATTTCAATTACTATAAGACACTGCGAAATCGCATGAAAATTTATCAGCACTATTCTGTAAAAAATGGGAAGCGAATCGGCCACTCAATCTTTATGCTAAATGGAAAGCTTTAAAGCGTTCAAAACATTGCAGCACTTTATCTGTGTTCTCATTCGCGCTATTCTTTGCGTATTGAGCGTGAATTTACCATTTATGGTAATGGCCGATAAACCAACCAATTCAACACTGTACGTGAATCGCGACTATATATCACGTCTAATTTATGGAATCAGTGTTTGCGTTTGTCAGCCGCTGATTTACTTTGTCGTGTTGGCCACATTCCGTGAGGACGTTAACCACATATTCAAGCGATATAGCCACAACACCAAACGACAATGGGTCTCTGCAGGTGAGATGCTGATCGCTTCTGATTACCCAGAATTTGAACTGATAATACGTTCCTAAATATTTTGCCATGAGCCGATTTGTTTGCTTTCAGGCTGTGAGAAATCTTGACCACATGGTTTGACCTTCGTTAAGTAGTTTCGCTGGCACGTATGACGCCCCTGTTCAAAGGCTTAAGTCGGTCATATAATACCTCTTTCCTTCTAGCTCGAGATCGACAGAATTTTAAGCGAAAATGAAGCGGTGGTTTCAAACGAAAATGCTGACGAAAATCTGCAGCTTACGAAACTCGCGGGCGAAAGAACTCTTCCTCTAACAAAACCGATTTTATGCTCGTAACTTATTGTTGTTCCTCTTTTGAATTCACAATGGGATTTTACCAGAATCGTTAAGGAATATAGGATCACAAGTGATTCAGAGGTTAGTCAGTGTGGCCAATTCGTCGTCACGCTACCAATTCATACGAGCACGGATTTCTTTGAATTTATCTGGCGGAAGGGCATATGTCCACACCATCCACAAAAAAACCTTGATCTCATGCACTTACCAACACGTCGACCAGCAAACGTCCCTCAGTGTTTCCGTGCCCTCAGCGTTTTTCTCGGTCCACTTCAATCTGCCAACTGCTGTCGTCTCGGCTATGACTAGAATCTGTCGAGATACACTAAGTATAGAGTCGCATTGGGGATACATGTGTAATGCCTACGCTACTGTAATAGGTATGAGGTTTTTTAACTTTGCTATTCTCAGTAGAGTTGTTATTGAAAAAGCACCTGATGGGAGCTAGAACCAATAGCGGAAAGGTTTTTGCGATCGCATATGACTGAACTTTTCACAGTTTTCGGTGAGAATTTACCAAATCAGCGCTTTTTCATGCTCTTCTAGCCGAGACTACTCAAAAAAAGCCGAGGAACTAAGTGGCGAACTTTTTTTGCAAGATTCTTTACTTTCTTTAACAACTGTCAGAAACGAATTTTGAGCGATATTTGTAGTTCTCAAAAAGAACAATGTCAGTAATTAACAGATGATGACAAGCTTGAACTCTGAAGTTATGTATATATGAAAGGCTATTTGAAGCAATAGTTAAAGCGTTGCTCGGAAGTCGTTTTCACTTTAGCTCTGCTTACGTGGTAAAATTTGCATTCGGCTAAAGGCAAGCAATAAAGGTGCACTACTTCTATACAGGCAATTGTGTTATTTCCAGTAAGCTGACAGTCGAATACTAGAGCTAATGATTGTCTTTCGGTCTTTATTCCAAACACAGAGGTAAGTATATTCTCCACGATGTTTCAGTCCCCAAAATTTTTTCTAAAGATCCTCTGATTCCATGATCCTTCGAAGCTCGTTAATATGGACGTTTTAAAAGTGCGCTCCGCTTGAATTTGCAGTGAAATAGATTCGGATGCTGGATTGGTAGGACATTACCTTTTTACCGCTTTATTGGGAGTTTAAATGTATGCTGACCTGGGTTTTAAAGTGATGACGGTAATCCGACTGAAGGCGGTAGCTCAAACCAAGTGCACACCAGAAGTGCTAATCAGTTACTTGCCGAAAGCATACGGCAAATACCAAATCCCGCTTAACCGAGGAACTGATTGATATTTTTCAACCTATGGGAAACCGACCGAAATTCGAACTTCCAGCCGAAGTTCTGCTAAAAGATTTTATTGTAAGGACAGCGTCAAGCCTTGTTCGATCAGAACAGTCACACTCGATGCGGCTTTGTTGTAGTAACGACAACAACTAGATAACCAATTCAGCACAATTAACTTGCAGCAAACATAGTAAAAAAACGCTGCCGTAGCTGACTAGAATGGACCACATGTAGATTTATGAGAGATAAGAGCAATTCTCAAAAAAAAAAAAAAAAAAAAGGATGAAAGAGAAACCTTGAAGGCCAAAATGAAAAAAATATGGAGTGGAGAATTCGTGATTCGTTCAATTTTGCGATTTGGTCAGGATGAAACTCACCAAATAGGTTGTGGCAAATGAATGCAACACGTGCGTAGAAGCAGACCAGGATGACGTTCAAGTAGATGGGGAGTAGATGTGGAGCAGGCATACAAATAGGGGAAAAAGTGCCTTTTGGACAGGAAAAGGAAGCTTGAACAAATATTTGGCGTCTCAGCAACATTTGAATACTCTTCCAAGATAATCTTCTACCATATTCGAGAAATCAGAAAACACGTCAAAAAGAAGACAGTAAAGGTGCTAACTAACAGCCTCGTCACTCCGAAACCGAAAAAGTTTCTGTCAGTAACGGAGAGCGCCAGAGAAAAAACCTTCAAGATTCTTCAAAAACATTTCAACCATTGTCTCAGAGTTATCCACAGTCGACGAAGGTTCGAGCTTAATGTTAATGTCGCTATAAAGCACAAGTGAGGTAAACTTCGCGATTTGACGTCAGTCGAATTTGTGAACTCTGCGGAATCGATAGCCTCAGATAAATTGAGTGAATTTCTCGATAGATTAGAGTCAGAGTTATCCCAGCATTACAAGACAACAAGACGGTTGTGTGAAATATGACTCCACGAGGCGGATTCCGGGCAGAGAATAGCCAGATAACATGTGACGTCCCTGTTGAACTCAAAGATCGTGCTAATCTGCATAACCACTGCTGCTACAGAGTTCGCTTTACTCTTCTATAATCATTGAAATTTATGTTTCCTGTGTGAACTGTTGGAGGAACGTTCGTCATGACATTCTTTAAAGCTTTAAATGAGCTCGAAATTGCCAACATTTTACCCCCTTCACGCAGCAATACGCCGCATTCTCTTCGCCGCCGTTACCGGCTGAGGCTTCAGCTCTTCGTGAACTTCAGCAATGATCTGATTTAGTCCCTTCTTGTTGTTCGTCCTTTAACCGGAATGATGCAGTCGCATATCTTTCGGCTTCGGATATCATTCAATCCTACCGTGTATCGTAATCCATCTCGTCGTATTGCCAGCCCCCTCTCAGTGATCGCTGCAATTTTTATCGCCACCATTGTCGCCAAGTTGTCCGTCCGTCATGTCTGTTGAATTGTCGGCATCTCCGTCTTCCTTGGTTTCTTGGCGAAAGTCGATGTCGACTGGGACCGCAGGCACATTGAGCACGCCCGATGCCGATTTATTAGTCCTTTCCTTAGTTTTCAACTTTTGCGTGCATCCTCCTCGCAGTGTTTCAGTTGAGCATTTATCCACTTTTTCCATAGTCCATTGACATAATTGTGAGGAAATGTCTATCGTTTTGCACATCTTCTGTATCGTTATTCTCAGAGTTAGTGGCTACTTCTCTTAGTAGGTGGTTTCTTTTTCTCATTTTATTTCTAAATACGAAGGATGAATATTTGTCACATTTTTGCTTTCTAAGGATAATGGGGACTACCGATGGGAAATTTTATGACTTCTTTCATATAGTACGGCGTTCGTTGTTCTGCGTTCATTTTTTACTTCTTCACATTGCTTACCAACATCTTGAGATTGCTTTGCAACAAGTCAATGTAAACTATAAAAAAGCCGCAAACTGTTTCAAGAATAAACAAAGAGTGTCTTTTATGAGGCAAATAAAGTGAAGAAAACTTGCAATCTATTATGAACAGAAGTATAAATGCGAAAAAAGTTTCCAACGTGAAAAGTTTGCAATGCAGACGGAACTGCTGACTACTTGAAAGCGATCAAAATTTGCACCACAGATCAAGTTTTTGTCGAAACAATTTAAGACGCTTCATCACTTTCTGAAAATAAGAGTTTTACTGGGTCATTCGCATGGCACGAACTGCTTCCAGTTTTGGCGTTTTACGTGTATTCTCTCATCCGTTGTTTTTGTCTATAGGAGCATCCGCGTCTACATGGATGCTCTCGCTGTGACAATCTTTTTCACTGCAACAGATTGCCTTCATTTCCTACGACGTAGCAATTACCTACAGATCGTGTCCTGAAATTTCAGATATTAGAGCAAACTCAGTCTTACGCCGGTTTTGGCACTATGAAGACGAAAATAAGCGAACGTGGAATTTTTTAAGAGCTTTTTAGGTTACTTTAGACTCAGTCTGAGAAAACCTGTCGGGTTAGGGAGATAATAATCGTTTAATCGTTCATTGAGGGAAAATATTCGGTTGCAACGAAGATTCGTTTAAAATTAAGCGCATTTCAAAAATACCGGCACATCGATCGAAAGCATTTGCTAAAAACCTGGTTTCGGTAAAAGCCGAGGAAACTTAAGCAAGACAAGGCCACGTTTCGATCAGTGAAAGTCGATCACGTTTTCGGCTTCCGATTGATGTATTCAACAGCATTCGCTCCACATGGACTAATACACATATGAATAACGCCACGCTTTTTTTTGTTTCCGGACAAGAATTCGATTTGTGAATGCATAATTAAGGACTATGTTCGTTTTTGGATTTAAGTGGCTTGTAAATTTGTTTCAAGCAGAAATCAACGATGTTATAGACGATCCGCCAGCTGAAATAGGGGATGGCATCGCCGCAACTGTCACTCAGTTTGGAAGTTGGTACTCATCCGCTGGCAACATAATCGGTGAGGCAGGTTTGCCAGTGGCCGACAGTTCCAACAAAGAGCGCAGCATCTCTTTCTACGACTCACCGGTTAACACTAATAATCCGAGCACATCGAATGCCTACCGGATGTCTGCAATGAGAAATGCTTTGCGTGTTGAGAAATAACACGTGCTTGAAGGTGACTGCTATCCTATGCGCTATGATAATGTCGCTTAAAGTTCCTCCAGCGTATAGTTCAGTCGCCAAGTTAAAACGAAGAATGCCAGTTGATGGTGGCCCAGGAAACCGTAGCCTTCACCGTTAGCGATTATTAGCGAGTAAGAAACTGATTCAAAAAATTATTTTGCCCCAGCAACTACTCGAGCACAGCACCTTAAAGTTGGTTGCTGTCGAGTTACAGTGAAAAGTCAGATGCTTTCATTCTCTCGAAACGTGCATCGAAATGGGCTTATCAAAATTCGTGAGGTAGCAACAACGAATTTATGAGCTGAACAAGCTGGTTTTTTGCTTCATTTCTTCGAGATGGGGCAAAATATGTGGCACTTCGAATCTGTGCTTGTGTTCCTCATGCGTAATTATATTTTGCCTATCTCAGATTCTTGCAATCAAGAGTGTTGGTTTCAACAACAGTTTCAGCTTTCCGTTTATTATTAATATTTTTTTTTTCTGAAAAATTCATCCACAGATATGATTTGATGATCGCTCACGGACTTTTGTAGTGCCTGAGGAGTTGGGATGAAATTCGTCGCCAGTCGGCTTTCGACGATGGTTGACGTAGTTTTTCAATGAGTTTTCCCTACTCGTTGTGGCTTTCAGTATTGTGACGTGATGTCGTTGGTACAACGTGTTTCCAGCTTTGATTTTTCTTATTCTTCATATTTGCTCACATATAGCAAAATAATCTTGCTACTTCGTTATTCTTTGTTTTCATCTCGTTAGCGATGGTCTACTATATCTTAGTTTTTACATAAAGCAGTTTTAGTAAACTGTTGGGGTAATCTTAATTTGTGGCTACCGTCATCATAGCAGAAAACTACAGAAATAACGACCGTATAGGTGTCGTGACTCAACCTCATTGCAAATAAATGTAATTCGTATCTCATAGAGTATTTCAAGTTTCTTTTTCTTTCGCAACTTTTTCTCCACCAAATTGAGATCGTGTATACAACTCGCAAAATAAACAAAAAACACTTCCTTGCTGTCAAAAATACCGACACGAACTGCAACGTTTTGGCAGAGCTTCAGAGCAGCCTTTGGCAAAAACGTATCTCATGATTTTGGAGGCGTCTTAAGGAATGTGTACTGAATACTCAAGCCCCGCCGGGTTCGATGGCACAACTTCGACAGCATTCATAAAGCGCTGACTAGCTCTAGCATACATATAATTTACAAATGCCATACCTCTATTCACTTTCTGTCTAGTAGTAATTATGCGCGGATAATGAGCAAACCCCTCATCAAGATTTCGGTGCACGGCAAATATTTTGGAATGACCACATTTCAGGGACGACCTGTCACCAAGAAAAAAGGCGCGTTTCATTATTGCAACAACAGTCAATAAAGGGCCATTTTATTCAGTAGCACAGCGGATTACCATCGAACCGCTTTTCACATGATGGCTACACGGAGCAAAACAAAGAGGAAGCTCGAGCAGTCCAATGTTCCAAAGCGCTAAAATATGTCTTTATTTTTTCTTACGACATTCCGCTGCTGAGATGTATTCACTTTATAAGAAAGCATTTCTTATGTCTGAAAACTGCTTCTCAAGCTGGCCAGCTGCATACTGCAGGCGAAATGCAATGGACGAATAATTGTGCCACATGGCTGGCTTTTATGCTCTTTTGTGGACAATGAGAATTGAGTCAACAGCTACGGGGATGCTAGAAAGCAGAGGCGTTTAAAGCAGTGAGCAGTTTTTCTATACAAACTAAGGCTGAAAAGATGCGTTTTTTCTTTTTCTGATGCAGGATTAGATACTCAATAGCAAACAAAACCCTCACCTTTTAATGTGCATTTCTGGAAATAATCGCTTTAGGGTTCGTCACCTGTTCACGAAGTAGAACATGGGATCGAACTTCGCTGGTGTCACTTATATCCTCATGTATACGTGTGTATATTCGTTTGTCCTTAGGCGTTTTGATATATATCCTTATCATCATGCGTGGTTTTCTTTATTTGTATGGATAAAGACGATTCAGTTCAGTTCATTCCATTTCAATTCAAGCCAAAGCATTGTGGACAACGTAGACTTTTGTATACAAAAATGACGCAAATGAATATATTTTTGCGATGTTTCTTCGGTTAGCGTGAATGACGACATCATTTCAACCGCTGAAAAAAAAAGAAGAAAAAAACGAGAAAGTCCGACCAGTCAAAAACTGTGGATCGTGAAAAAAATTTTCGAAGGATTGACCTAAAACTGCCTCACGACGGTGAAAGTTTTCTGAAAAGCAGAAAAAAAAAATCGGCAGTCTTCGTAACGTATAAGTCAGTGGTCTGCTACAGATTTTGCAAATGCTGAAGGCAAAAACGAAAAAAAATTCAAATTTACATTGCCTGTTCATCTGTACTTCTGAGTAACTTGCACCTACAATCGTATGGGACTTTAGTCCAAACCTACAGCCCCATGTCTTTTGTCAAACATTGGCAGAAGGTTCTTGTGTCCAAGCGGCTTTGCTCCTTCAGCATCGATTGCTTGTGGTGAATATGTGCAATGGCTTTTGCGGTCAACCTTATCTATTGTGTGATTTGCTGTCTTTTTTTATGTCTGTTTTGAAGGATGCCGAGTGGGAAAAGACGGACGACGTTCGGTAACGATAAGAGACGTCTTCATCAGTCGCAGCAATGTTGTCTTCTTCAAGCGCTCAGTGGATGCGCGTAGTCTGCGCGCATGAACACTTTTGTGTTTCTCGTTGGGGTGCGCAAAGATTCGCTTTGTTTGTTACTGGTGCTTTCTTCAATTTACAGATTCTTCTGTATAGTAGAGACAAAAACATCGAGCATGCGTTACGTGCTTGTAGCAGGCTTGCCCTTACCGATGAGAGGACTGTGGGGAGGGAGGGCAGGGGGGAGAAATGAAACGGAGGAGGGAAGCGAGCTGATGGTGGACCGGAGATGGCGAGAATGATGAAATAGGCCTGTGCGGCAGTCCGCAACATGAGCGCACATCCCGCAGTGCTCTGCCACCTAGGTCAGTGAAGGGCGACATGCGTTCCCATCTGTTCATCACCGCGTTCATTCTACTTTTCGTCTTGGAGATGAAGTTTCATCCTGCATTTTCACCCTCTCTCTATGCGTCGTTCATATTCCTTTCATCACTCACTTTTTATGTAGTCACTACTGTCCTTTGGTAGTGAATGGTGCTTGGGTTGTTGTTTGTTTGAAACGACTGCCTTTAAAAACTAATTTCGCATTGTTGCACGTGTATAGTTTATACTAGATTCTAAGCATCTGTTGCTAATGTTGCAATATGAACGTCCCATTCCCTAGCATTTTTCTGTACATTGGCGAGAACGTGACGTGAGCTGATAATGCGAGCACTGAGCCTGACCCTTGTTGGTGGTGCCGTTAGCGCTTCAACAGGAGCAGGTGCGGCGCAGTGTGTTTACAATGTGGTTTTCCATTTCTGTGAATGTCTATTGATTGCATTCGTCAAGTGGTGGTTTGCTTCCACACGGCATCCTGCAAAACCATGTATCAGTGCCAACCAATCACCGCCGTTATCATCGCTGATTTCTTCGATATTTGTGTGGTAATTGCCTTCACCGTTTTTTTCCAATTCGATTTTGCTAGCAACAGCACAGTTTTTGTTTTATTTGTCATCAGAATGTTTTCATATAAGTGAATACATTTTCGATGGAATTCGGTTGTATCAATGGCATGTTTCTGTCAGAATGTTTTTAGCTTGTAGAATGCAAACTTCGTCTTCTTGTTTAGTACCACCAGATTTATGGGTTTTTTTGACCGTATTTGTAGCTGCTGAAAAATATCACTTGATTTTCCTGTATGGACGCGTTTGATGCTTTAATTAAAGGTTTAGGCGGTTGCGTATCCCCCCTCCCTCTTGTCCCCACGCTTACGCACAAGCAAGTAGAGAAAGTGGAAGTGAATGTAGATGGCGATCCAGTGCTTCGGTATGCAGAAACGACTGAGTCACCCGCATACTGAGGTTAATATAGTCCATTTGAGTCCTTTCCCTCCCCTCGCACTCCTGCACCCCCTATGCTATCCCTTCTCGCCTCTCATGACTTCTACGATTTGCATGTCTTAAAATTTCGAGTTTTGTACCAAACTCGGCATCAATTTGTTTATTGAGGAGAATATTACACCACCCCATATAATGACGCCCAGTTTGACGATATTTCACTCTGAATTAGTCACGTTCGATCTAAGCAACAGAAAGTGTCAGTGATTATGTTTGAAACATAATAATGGGAATGTTACGGCAGTTCCCGTTTCAGCGAAAATGACGCTGTTGCTTAGCTTATTATTGCTAAGTTTATTTAGGTTTCCGCAGTTGTGCTGATGAATGGGTTCGCTACAGTGACGATATAATTGTTTCGAAGCGTTGACTACTTACTGTAAACTTTGTGGTGAGGTGGACTTATTCGCAAAGCTCTCGAATCGGGAATTTTCATGTGCCACGTTTTTCGTTAAAGCAAAAAAAAAATCCTCACCTTCAATTAATTGCGTGAAACTCAATTATTAGATGTAATCTGTGCTTTATTCCCTCCCTGCTTTAGTAAAAATTCTGCCCAAGAGCTGCCCACACCACTTTCATTTTTCGATTCCCTTTCTAGTTGATCAGAACGAAGGAGAGGAAGGGTTCCACTCTTATGGATCACACCTTTGTGATAACTCATTATGAGCCTGTATGACTGCTGGGTGCTCAAGCCTAAGAACGTTTTTGACGCATTCTGTTTAATAACGACTCGAAGATTTTACGTTCGTGCACTCACGCATTTGTCTGTCTTCATATCTGTGTCTGCGCAAATACAGGAACGTGTGACGATGGAATGTTGTATGCATAATCCGTTGATG
The DNA here is from genome assembly GCA_022844705.1 of Toxascaris leonina. Taxonomy (NCBI): domain Eukaryota; kingdom Metazoa; phylum Nematoda; class Chromadorea; order Rhabditida; family Ascarididae; genus Toxascaris; species Toxascaris leonina. The sequence continues at coordinate 10,610 of JAARMF010005432.1, forward strand.
ACCGAGTACGAGATGAAAGAGAAGCCTTTTCACGTGATGCTCATACAGCTAGCCATAGTCTCAGGGGACCTGGTTTTTTTAATCCTCCTCTTTTTTTTTGTTAAATATCGACGCAGTCGCTTGGTTGGTCTAGCAAGCTGAGCTTTGAAAAGCGCGTAATGCGTCACTCTATCGAGCACACTTCTGTTATATTGTCTGACCTGAAGAGGCTACTCTGCTTAATGTCTCCTTTCGAAGAGGAAACAGGTGAAACAATTCCTGAACGTTACGTGCATGTGGAGTAAGCAGCGTAGTCAATATTGCTTTCCGTTGTTTCTATTCACTTCGCATTTTGTCGGTTGTGATCCTTGCAATCGTTTCTTCCATCCCGCCTGAAATTGTATTCATTGAATTTTACGTTTTTCTTTGCATATTTGCAGTGACATGATCCATCAGCAGCAGTTTTTATTTCGCTTTTAACCTTCTAAGAAACCTGTTGATCAATAGGTTTTCTTTTAATTGCATCCTCTTTTCACGCGCTTTTTTAAATTAAAAAAAGTTATACATGTAAATAGGCTAAACAACTTCCGCTTTTGTAGCATGCTGATCATGGGAAAAGAATTATTTGTATGGTGTGCATTTGTTTTAGTTTCTGGCTTGTTGAACTAGGTCGGGTAAACAGCTTGCAAAAGCGCGTATTAATAGCTCCTTTGACATAGACGTAACTTGTTTTTCTTCCCGTTCTATCTCCTTTCTTTCAACAATTACAAGTGTCAGTTGACTTTCATTTTGAGTGATGGTTCTCGGCTAGATGAGCATATAATTTAACCTTGTGTATTTTTCCACTTTCCTTAGAAGAAATGGTTGTTCCTCGAGCGATCGATTAAGCACCGTCATAGCTTCCAATGTAATATAGCTATGCCATGCTTCATCCTCCTGTACTGAAGCGATAGCTTTGTTTCTTATTAACCACTCCTGATCCATCGTTTCAGAAGAGGACAAATCAAAGCAAGAAGGCGTCAAACTTAAAGCTCCCCGTCTAGTTCGGGGTAAGCAGCTCCTGCAACCTTGTCTATTTAGTCTCTGCTGTTATTTCGATTAAAGGTTCCTGGATCACGTCGCTAGCGCACATCTCAGTGCGCTGCATCTCTAAGGGCGAACGACAGCGTCCATCGAGTCGCACTCGAACGCTGTGATTACTTTGCTGAATGACTGTTATCGCTCT
>JAARMF010005433.1:1169-11454 GCA_022844705.1 Toxascaris leonina
GGGGGGGGGGGGGGGTCGCATAGGGTGCATTGATCGTGAGAAAGTGCATCATAATAAGCGGATAAATGACGCAATATGCCATCAACAAGCAATTCGTCATTTTTCGTAAATAAAGCGGAAATGAATACCGATTGAGAGCATTGATCGAACTCTCAGATCAACAACGATCAAAATCTTTGTTGAGTGTTTGAATGAGACGAATGGAATAGTTGCACTACTGCTAAATGCTATCACATAATGTTTGATGAAGAAGGGGGGGGGGGGGGGGGGGGGGGGGGCCATATGAATTGTTGCGGTGTGTTTTTGCACTTCGTTCGATAGACCAACTAGTCGCATAAATTACTTATATAAATAGCTATGTTGTGAATAAATAATATTGCTATTTTTGTCGCAAATCTATATATTAGAATCACAAATGTAAATAAATAATAAATTAAAAAACATTTCGGAAAGTGCATTCATACTTTAAATGACTACCATTTCCTTATAAACAAACTCTTTCAGTGTTACGGTAGAAAATATAATCTCTAGCGAGCAGTGCCATTCATTTAATCATCCGCTTAACTGTCCACAATACAATCATTATTGCTTTCGAGCCAAGAATTTTCGATTAACGAGAGAACAGTTGGCATCGATATAAACTGTGCTATGCACACGGTTTCATAATGGCAAATTGAAAAGTTATATTGGTAGTTGTCAGTGATTAATGATAACCCACCGGGAATGATAAGGAGTTAAGCGAATGATCATCTCGTCAGAGATCGACATCTTGCTCAGTACGCAAATTTGTTTATTTGGCTATTCAGTCAATCGACTGGTGAAGTCTTATGGTGAAAGAGAGTCGATTGGTGCATCAGCGAAGTGAACAATTGAAATAGTCGTGTGTTGATTCATTGAGGAAATTGCTGACGAGAGAATATACAAATAGAAAAAGCCATACCAATACGTCGCAATTATTATACCATAAATGTTATTTACGGAATCGGCTGCCTGTCTTAGTTACAGATTAAGTTGAAGAGCAACAATAGTTTTTTTTTTTTTTTTTTTTTTTGCATAATTGAGGTGTGATATCGTACCAAATTTAAAACCCGAAGTGCAAATATAATCTGTTGAGTATGGTCACATTTTTGTCTGACCCTATCCATTTTCAAGCAAAAAATATAAGCGCACAATCGAACTGTACAGTCTTTCGAAATTTCAGGTATCGAAGCGTCTTTCTTCAATTGCTGTTTCTTTCAATGTTGTGTATTCGTACGACAGCCTATCGTCGTACAACAAGCACCAGCAGTACCCACAGTGCCGACAGTATCCACAGTACCCACGGTACCGACACCAGCGCCCGGTAGTATGAATTCATCACTCATACTTTAAGCAATGCTTAATTCTCAATATGCAACATATGGCCTTTATTACAGAGAATGATCTGAATTTAGTGGATGTATGAACGATAAATGTGTAAAACTTAGATCTGCTAGAATCGAAACTTTCATGATTGTGCAACTTTCAGATATGACTTCGGTTAGGATGAGCAAGGACTGAGCTGATGGTAGAATGACTCATAGTGCTGATTGAGATAGTGCAAGATCGGAGTTCGAGCTCGTGCATTTCCACTCCAATATCCTACCAAAATTCTTTCTTCTTTATACACTCTTAGCTTACCGTTTCTTGAGTTAGCTGCGTATTTCTTTCAATGGTTCTGTCGTATAATATTCTAACGATTCTAAAAATGTCACGATGATCATCCTCTATGTGCAATTTTCTCTCATTTCAGTTGGACCTTGTGTTAATGATCAATGCCCAACCGGATTCGCATGTGTCAATGGCCAATGTTTTTCAGCTCCTAACGTCTCTAAGTTTCCTCATTTTTAAAAATTGCCTTCAAATTTCAACATACCACAGCTCCGAAAAGGTATCAAAAGTGTCATTGAAGAAGTGCTTATACATCTTGTATGATCACTAAGTACGGTTCGTTTATAGAAGGGCGTCGTTTTCGTATAGGGTATGCCTCGTGTGCACCGGTTTCATAAAACATCGACAATCATGCAGCTAGTGCGGGCTTCGTAATAATTCGCAGTCAATGCTCTACATTTAGTAGACGACATCGTCAGAAGGAAAAACGAATACACATGCATAGAGAGTGTACGCAGTTGGTATCTTTCTAGACACTATGCATGAAATTCTTTTCCTTCAACTTCCCTTCCTCTCCTATATTTTCATATAAAGCTATTTTGCTTGTAAACAATTATGCTTCAACGAGGTGTGGATTATTCCTGTGTGGTTTAAGAAGAGCTTAATGAGCTCCTGAGCTCAAAGAGTGATATGTATTAAATGAGATGAAATATGGAGTATCTTCGAACAGAATTACTAAAAAGGCATACGTTTAGACAATCATTGGTTTTTGTCTATTACATATGTATGCATTTCAAATTTGTTTGCAGTTTCCTCAGCTCTTTATAAACGCTACGTATTGATTTGAGAGAAAGCGTTTTTTCGTATATAAGAGGGCATTCTTTTTGGGGGAATTGTTACGAGGTTAATTAACTAAAACGGATGTGTTTTCTTGAAGGAGGGCTGTTGTCGGGCGTTCATGTGCTTGTATGGAGAGGGGGGGAGAGGGTGTAGTTTGCACAAATGGAATAACGGTATGCGTAGTTCATTTGAATGCGGTATTTACTCGTCTATGCAACCATTTGCCTGTCATTTACTTATTTATTTATTTATTTATTTATTTGTTTATTTATCTATTTGTTCACTCATTTACTTACTTATTTATGTATCTATTTATTTATACATTTATTTATTTATTCATTAATTCACGTGTAATCCACTTCAGTGCTAGTAGTTCGGCGGTGTGATCATTTTGCCATCAATAGCAATATTCCTCCACTTTTACGCATTACTGTCTTTGTCATCGTCCATGTGAGACAAACTAGTAAAATGGTATTGAGTACAAACACGCTATTTGCTTATAGTCTATTCGTTAGTTGCATATCAAATACACTATGCTTGTTTGCCTCATTTTGCGACTAATACTGCTATGTTTATATAGCACTAAAGCTGATTTTTCACTCACATTTAACAAGGATTGCATATAACTTAGCCCAAGTTTTAATTCTTCCACTAGCTACCATGTAGATAAATCGCTATCAGGATTCGTTATTTAAATAAGGTATTCTCTATGAAATATTCTTCATGAAATAGTTTCCTTTACGGATCGTATTAAGCAATATCGTGTGATTTGCTTCAGATGGACCATGTGCTAATGGTCTGTGTCCAGTGGGAATATGTAACAATGGTATATGCGTTGGATGAACGATCGACAATCCGAGAGAAACAATCTGATTCACTTGCAGACTTTTATGTTTCATGTATCGCGAATAAATTTCGTTTGTTTGAAATTGCTTCGCAGATGTTGACATGAAGTTTCACAGCAAAAGAAGTGATCTTAAGTCAACATCGAGTTGCTGACTCTTTTATAACTTTTTATCTCCATAGATGTTCTTATTTATACTCGACCTCTTCTCCATTGTTATGCAAAATGTTTGATTGTATTCTTTTATAGTATGTTATCAAGTTTTTTACGGATGGCCTCNATGTTTATAGTATGTTATCAGACATTGATTATCCTCATTGTTTTATTGCCTTTTTCTTTATGTTTCAATCTTTCATCTATGCTGTTTTTGCTTCTGGATGGCATTGAGTGAGCGTTTTGATGCATGTGATATATGCAGCTATGTTGGCACTTTTAACTTTGGCCACATAACATCTTATTCGGATAGCTAGTCTCGATGAAAACTTTCTTTGATAGATCCTATTATGTGTTTAATTGTATCTGAGTTGCCAATAATTTCTAAGCTATCAAAGGTATCATTGAAGAAGTGCTTATACATCTTGTATGATCACTAAGTACGGTTCGTTTATAGAACCGTACTTAGTGATCATACAAGATGTATAATCGATTCTGCTTGAAAATGTAACATTTCTTCAAATGCATGTGAAAGGTGCTAAGTAGTGGCTATGGTACAATGGGTGTGCATTCCATACTCACGTTCGTTAGAATATCAGCTCGAGAGTGATATGCCGATATTTCAAACGATATTCAAAAAATTGGACAAGACGAAAGAGAATAATCTGTACCCACCTATAAAATCAAGCCTGAGCTTTATATCGATATCCACTCATCAGATACACAATCACTGCGGCACCTTCATTGTTAGCAATCATCGCGGATGTGCGATAGTTGATCCTGCAACAAAGCTTTCCACGAGAAATCGGTGGCTTCATGATAGAAAAAATGAATCGTAAGTGAAGTTGAATGCCAACTTACCTCTCCATGGTTGATCAAAGCTGCAAATGCCTTTTGTAAAGTATCACAGCGGTTTTGCAATGCTCTCTTATCGCTTTTTTTTTCGCCAGCTTTTCACGATATTAATACCTCCACCTTCGGAAATGGGCTCGATGGGATTGTTGGTTATTAGTGGAGTAGGTGCGGAGGGAATCTTTGCTTTTTCAAGATAACGGCATATTAATCGGTTAGATTTAACAATCATTGGTGGCTAAAATTGGCACTGCATCGAAGGGTATGTGAAATTGGATGGCGTTTATTTCGAAAGTTAGTTCTGCGGTAGTCGAACAGTTGTGAGAGTTTACTAGAATTTAGGATCACGAGTGCTTAGAACAACTGACAACTGCTCGTTAGTGTAAAGCTTCAAAGCTTCGACTAGAAGCCCTAAAGAGCCGAGTCCATCTAATCCGGTAATCGTCAATCATCTGTCATCGATAGGTACCAGGCTGATAGTTCAAACGATTTCGGTAGTGAAAAAACTGTGATCATTGCAAGTATCTGATAAAGTTGTCCATGCATACTGTCGTGAACGAATGTAAGTATTGGTGGTAATATTTGTTGCGCAGTGTGATTAACCGTAATGCATCACAAGAAGTAACCAAGTTCGGAATTTCTTTTTATATCTTCTATAAAGGTGATGTTATTGCAATTGATATGGATATGCAAACAATTTTCACAGGTAAAGAAACAGAGGTGTGCAGCGTGAGCAAATCGCATCAAATTGCAATATATCGAGCACTCTTCGAGATCAATATTGCTTTCCATAGTGGTATTGCAAGTGGTCATAGTGATGTTATTTTAGTATTGATTCGCTGCAAAGTTCTGTAAAAATTTAACGAGTGTTTTTTTTTCGAGTTCAATAACAGTGCATTTCGTCGCATTTGTTGTTTTTATGAGAGATTACAATAATCCACAGCATTGATTGGTTCACACAGTTCAAATCCTGCATTAATGATGTTGTCTATAGAGATAAATGCGACATGAATAACGATCGAAAAAAATTTAGCAGATGTTATATTAAATGAATAAGCTTTAATAATAAACCGTAAGTGCAATATTTAACCGAAAAAGTCTTTATAAAGATGTTTATGTGAATTTTGGGATAGACTGTCGAGCATTCCATTGTTCCCTCGGCCTGGATGGCAAGCACGGCATTTTTGATGTGTGCTCTTCTTATTGTAGGTATTTTATGAAATTCCGTTTACATTCGGCATTCAAGATGAGTACCCTCTATCTGGTTCTCAATAAGAGAATGAAGTGCCTGGCCAGTGCTCGTATTTTAGCAGAAGGGAAGAAGTAAGAGGGAAATGGGATGGCAAGAAGAGGAGAAGAAGTTATTCCAAAACGTCTTTGTGATTAGCTGTATTTAGGAATGTGGGTATGGAAGAGGTGGGTGGAGAAATGCAAGTGACTGAATGCATAAGCGGAGGCGTTAAAACGTCAAGAGTGTCACTTCTACATGCTATTTGCGCTAATCTTAGAAAGTTCTGCCTTTGACTTATTTCCGCTCAGTTTCTTCGATGACGAATATGCCTGAATCATCATATCTGAATGTTTTATCTCAAATTTCTCTGTCTAGAGTATATTTTTCTAGAGCAACATTCAGTGAGATGGACTGGATGCAAATTGTATTGCTATTAGTGATGCCATTGTACCAAGAGGTATTGTGCTTTTTGTACGGCACTTTGTACATATCGGGTAAGGCACGGTATTGGTACAAGTACGGTACGGCTTGATTTTTCAGGGCAGTAGAAGAAGAGTATTGTACAAACTTTTTGGAAGAAAACTGCAACTACACTGTACCATTTTTTTTTTCATTTTACTTGCATTTAAAATGTACCTCATCCGAAAACATTCGTAAAAATTTTTTTGCAACTTTAAGATTGAGCTCCGGTCCCAAAGCGACATTATCATTTATTGTAGGCGGCAAACTGTCCATCTGAAAACTGGAACATGGATTGTCTGTCCTGGATGCTCAGCGAGGTCAATAAAAATGAGTAAACGTTGAGTAACTGTCTTACGTTTCAGGCTTATTTTTCTTGTTACTTAAGTGATATTAGGAGAGGCAGCTCTCTTTCTCCTCTTTTGAATTTTTATGGCTTCGTCGTTTATGGAGGGATTTATGAGAAATTGTTTTATGCTCCATCCTCGTTAATGCGAGCTTATTAGTGGCAGCATTCAATGGAAATCCTTTAGAAAATCAAGCCTCTTGCAACTGCCGATACATGAAGAAGAACGTATGAAAGTGAGTGAGCAAATGGAATTCATGTTCAGTTTTTGTTTCTCGAGCGTGTCTGAGTAAAATCCACCCGCCTCTTCCTAGTGATACTGGACAGGCAAAAAGGGTCAGCAATGGCCTTTGGCTAACGGTGATCCTGATTTCCGATGTCGGACGAAGCGATGCGCCGACCGGAGCATTTATCTGTCGCATCAGGTGCGCTGTTTACTCGAGATCAGAACAATGCAGCTGGGGATTCTCCTTCCGAAAACACCATCGATGCACCAAGATCGAGAGAGATATTGTGAACACGCTGGCCCCGAGGGAATGATGATGACAATTTGCTTCTTGAGCGTATTCTTTTCTTCTCAGCATCATTCTGCTCCTCAAACGATTGGGACTTCTTGGAGGGAGTCCTATAAAGGAGCTCAAGGTAGCGTTGAAAAAAACGCACCGAGGTTCTTCAAAAGCTGACGACTCTACCCAGTATGTCTCTAACCACGTTCTTCTACAACAATTTTCGCGAGTATTCATCTGTGATGAATCGGCTACTCCTTGTTCCAAGTCGCCCAGTAGGCCTTTCGCTCTCTTTTGGAAGGACCAATGGAAGGAATCGAGGGAAAGATTGTAGCAGACGATTCGATTCGGCAGTTCGTAGCTGTTGACATTCGGAGTGAAAGGCGTGTCAAGAATTCATTTATTACTGCAACGGTCCACTTTGTTAACCCAGTTTGATCTGAAACATACAATTTCACAAAAAGATGAGGTAAAGCATTCGACCACAATATTGAAGAAGCCAACGATAAACGCAGACCGATAGACTTATAGATTTTCACGAGATCGAAATGCTTTAGACGAGCGCAAAGGCACTAGGCGCTGAAATGACATCGACAAGAAGTTGACTCCACACTCTGACGACCCAAGAAGGGAACAAGTGACAAAGTGAAGCAAGATGGAGACTCAACCAAACAGATAAAAGCTATGAGCTCGTGATAAATTGCATCGATCTTGTTTGAATTGAAATGAAGTGACATACGAAAGAACATTAAATGAAACGTAAAGGCAGAATAGCAGTTAACAATTTTACTGCATCATATGAGAACTAATTCAAGTGATGATGTTCAAGCGACTTTACATCGAAAATGCTGAGACAAGTTTCGTAGTTCGGATTGTATGGAGTGAAAATACTTCTGAAATGCTGTTCTCGTGGAACGTATTGAGGTTTTTTCCGACAGCTCTATTTCCGACTTAAAAAGCGGCAATTAAACTCAGCAACAATGGTCAACAGTAGGGCAAATAAAGAAACCATGTAAAAGGGTCCAGCACTCCAGAACAGGCCAAGAGATGCAAAAAAACCTTACAGTTATATTCTAGACTTCTATGCTGCCTGAGGGGTAAGGTACTTGTTCTACTCATCTGAAAAAGGCAGTTGCTCTTTTGATAAACCCTTTTCCATATTGTTCATCGGCATACCGCATTCGGTTTGGACGTTTTCAAACCTCAAAAAGCAATGCAAATAAAAGGAGCACTACAGCTGTCGCGATTACTCGCGAATTCGACAAGTTGTAGAAATTTGGAAATTGAATCGCGAATATACGAGTAATGTTTATAGTGCAAAAGGATGATGAATTTGCATTGAAGTCGAAGGCTAAAAGCTAGCTAAAAACGAAGTGCAAAAACACGATGAAAGGCGGCCTTCACACAAAGAACGATGCCGGAAATACGGTGTAGCGCGTTGATGAATTCATACCATGTTCACAGGAGGTGGTAACAAACGCCATTCATGAGATCTTACATAGCTGGTAGCAGATTCACATCGAAACAGTGGTTTCATTTGCTGAAGCGAATCCACTTGTGCAGTGCGTTTGACCAACAATTCACGTTCGATGAGTTGTTGCCCTTACACGCGTTTGCATTGCAACATTTATTGTTGTTATATCTTACACCATATCTTCGCTAATTATTTCTTATTGTAATCGTTCGGCTACATATCAGAATTACTATGTACGCATAATTGTGGGAGATTCGCATCGAGCAAATTTTGTCCCTCCTTTGTTGGCCCCTTCAAGTTGTTTCCTTTGTGATGAGATATGAGCGATTATGTCGTGGACGAATACGCAGCTGTAGTGATGAGGCAATTCATTTTATGTTGAAAGTTATTTCAAATGGGACGATGTCAGAGATGATCCGTATGAAGCTAACCTGGGTGAATGGAACTTACGTGAATATTATCGCGATGACATCTTTCGTTTATTATTTCGTTGAAAATAACCACATTGTGCTGCATCGAAAAGGTGAACAAAGCGTCGTTAAGTTCCTCTCAAATTTTGGTGAATTTCTTTTAAATTATAAGAAAACAGAGCAAAGATGCTAATGAGTTGCGTAGAATGCAGCGCTAAATGCGAACTCTGTATTCATGGTTTCGTGTGCAACATGTAATTTGTTATCATATCGTCTGATAAGGAATAATTTCCTTATTTCCTTGTAACTATAATGTCGCATGGTCGCTATCAGAAATCCCGCTGTCCCGCAGAAATCCCGACATCCCGCTATCAGAAATCTTCCAGCTTCCCCTTTCTGCAGTTGACTTGTGTATCGGCTTAAGCTCGCCAAAAAGTGCTGCAGTAAAAACATGTTTCTTTTGCGTTTTTTTTTTTTCTTTCATTTCTCTGAATCATGAATCTGTCTCCTTACCTCGTCTTCGAGGCCTGCAATCTTTATTGAAACATCGGACGCTTAATCATTCGGCACTCCAGAATTATCGAAATATCCTTCACAGTCTATAAAGATGGTTTGCCACGGAACATCTGACTGCACCGATACGGCATGGGACTGTGTGAGTCAACCATCACTGAATAAAAACAATATTCTGCATACTTTCCAGTTCCGCGTTCTACGAGACTGGAATCAGCTTCCTGACGATAACGTTAGTACACTCGCTCCTTCGGCTCTTAAGCCGTGACTAGGTCGTTTCAATTTTTTGCTGTCTTTACGTGTTATATGTCTACTCGCCTAAACTAAAGCTTTGTGGATGTTTTGGTCGTTTTCGCTGTTCATGCTGACATACTTTTTGTATGTCCCCCCACTTCCGCAAGTCAAAATTTATAAAATAAATTAGCAAAATTATCTGCAACAGCGTAGAACTATTAGGAAAGAATCTGAATCGGGCAGGATGAAATAGACGACTCGTGTGAAGTGGTCTGATGACGGCTCTCTAATGAACTTTGCAAACAGAGGAAATCAGTGCAGTTTATCCGGCCCTCTTCCAGAATCGTCCAGAAATCATGACTCTTCTATAATCACACAGTTAAGTGAATGAAGAGGCCCGAAGTATCAGCTGGTCGTAGTGGGGCTCAACTTGTAAATCCACTCGACTCCAAAACCTGTGCGCAGAATATGAAAAACATGAATTACAGATAGTTCGTAGCCTTCATTGGTTGCGATTGGACTGCACTGACGAAAAGAAGCACTTCAGGGTCAATAAAGTTTTTTTGTACCCTCACATGCCCCTTCCCAACTGCTGTCGCGATCGTTAGCGAGACAAAATGTAGTTCTGTGAAGTTAAAGAAAGCCAACTGACGAAGTTATGACATGTTGAGACAAATTTGAAAGGTGGCGGAAGAGTGCAGCTTCCCCACATTGAGCTTCTGATGAGTGAATCGTAAGACAAAGAAAGTGGCATAGTCGCGGCTGCCGAGCAGAATCAACGAAGCCGTGGCACC
>JAARMF010005435.1:0-11806 GCA_022844705.1 Toxascaris leonina
ATGTTCTCGACTCACATAACTCCGATTACAAGTTAAATATAGAAATATTTTGCTTTTTTAAACACTCTTGTTCACCATAGGAAGTTTTAATCTTGATTTACAAACGGGTAGTTGAACTGTGATTACGCTTTGAATTTAAGAGTAATAAAGCGACAAGGAGCTGCGGACGAGACGCCAGGTTCGCGAACTCGACCACTCCTGATCAGTGATGGCGACAAGGCATCAGTTGTGAGGAGTGCTTCGCTTAGCAGAACAATTCTTTGACATTCTGTTGTCTCAATTTTTAGTATATTCGGGTATAACCACTCGTAGCCTCTTCAAGTACGCCACTGTTAACAAATCACCTCATCACTGCCAATGTTCGGTTTCATTCATGTTTACTCACCTAACAATCAAAAGTATCAGAAGTATATCTCCAGAAAAGGATAACAGAATTGCAGTAGGAAAATTTGCAATTGATCGTGATAATACTCGAGGCTATGAGTGATAAGAACCTGTTGTTGGTGAAACCATTTTGCATTTAATCGACTTATTTCATTTTAATAAAATTATCTGAGGGACAAAGGAAATATTTCGTGATGAAATATTCTATTCCCATTGGAATGGTTTCCATAGAATATAATTCTTTTCGGAATTTATTTTAACTTCATGAATCGTCAGTTGTGTGTAAATGACATCGACGCTAAATTCTCAAGAGAATATGCCGTAACATTTTATTTTCGTTACAACGTTTTGCTGTGTTTGTTGAAAATTGGCCATCGTATGCGAATATTTTATCACATTAAGAGTTTACTAATTAGCAGATGAACTAGAGAGCGAATTTGGTTTCGCTTTAGCCGAAAAATGTTTCGTTCTGTTGTGAACGATCAATTTTGTCTAGAAGTTTATTTATTTATTGAAGAAGAGTCGAGAAAGAAGTAGAAGGGAGGCGCGAAAATGATTGATACAAGGCTAACGTTTATTTGAAGGACACAAGACTGTGAAAAGGACAGAGCGTGAAGATGCACTAAACAACCGAGGCCTACTTCATAGGATCCTCATGCAATTCCATTTAGCACATTTTCCTGGAACAAGGACTCTCCCTTCACAATATCTTTCTGTAGGATGGTATTCTCCATCGCGATGAGTAGTAGTGCAGATCTTTTTCACATTACAAGCACCACTTTCCAGATACATCCTCTTCCACGAATTCCCTAAGCTTAGGATAGTGACAAGGATGAGGAGGCGTATGCACTGAAAAACTTGAGGCGTATACAATGGCCGCAACATATAAACAACATTCAGTGGATATGTTCGCCTGCAATTTTCCCTCCGAATGCGAAGACTACAATACAATTGATAACGTGTTCCGAAAATTTTGTGCACGCAGAATGTAGTATGAGGTCTCAAATTAACAATTCTAACGTGCGCAGGTAAGGGGTGAATAAAGTTGCACTTTATAGCACACGTATAGATGTGCGTTCTGCGGCATTGTATATATTTGAGGGAACGGGAAAACTCCGTTAGATGAAAGAAACTTCCCGTCATAATAAACAAATTTTCAATAGTCGTCGCCAAATAGAACGGGAGCAATTACAAAAAAAATTTTAGCTCTCAAAGGAGCAGAAAGAGATACGAGAACGCACAATGACAAGTACAATAATAGAGTACTGTCGTTGAGGTCTTTTAGGACCCAATCCAAATTCCCGATGACGTCATCTTTTTGTGTTTTTGCATATTGGAATTCGATGTGAATGAGATATTTATTTGGATTGTTTGCAAAATTGTTTGCCTTATGTGAATGTTTGCTTGATTGTTTTTGTGTCGATTATTGGTGAGTCGAAATAAAAGAATGTTGCTTATTCTTTGCATTTTCTTTAAACTTTGAAACGAATAAACATATTAGAGCACGAGAAATGATGAGGCACATAAAATTTCTATTNNNGCACGAGAAATGATGAGGCACATAAAATTTCTATTATATTGACTTATCTAACCTCAAAAAAAAAAAACTATTTCCTTTTGCGCACATAATCATATGACGTCAATACGATTGATGTCGAATAGCGCTATTCAAAATAAAGAGCAAAGGGATTTTACCACCGAATATGGGAATTATCGCCTTTGAGCAGGACGTTCTGAAATAGGACTGATTGTTTGAGTGCACGCTGATAACCGTTCATAAATTCGCTAAAAAATTCCCTTCAACTGGAATTTCAAAGTTCGTCCACAAATTTCCATCGGCATCACTAGCACAGAAAAATTTGAGCATTCGTAATAGGCTCAGATCTTCTTATTTTAAGGATCCAGTACAAAGAGATTCCTGAACTGTAAAGATCAAACGACACTGCGACATGAAATTAAATTCATATGAAGAATTTAATATGTATTATGATTGTTTGTTGATGTTGTAAACCTTGGAATGCATCGAATCAGATAGAGATATTTGTACTGACGTTTTGGCTCATTGAGCCATAATCATATTGATGAGCCTCAAACTTTTGTAATTAACAAGTCGTAAGTTCGAGGCACGTTATTATGATTATGACTCAATGAGCGGAAACATCAGTATGAATATTTCTATCTAATTCGGTGCATTCCAAGATTTACAACAAACAGTCATAATACGATTATAATGCACCTAAGAAACAACAGTGTCGTCAAGAAAAGAATTTAATACATTCGGAAGCTTCGATGTGCGTAAGAATTTGTGATACCTATAGTCGCTGAATTATGTTGGTGAAAATAGCGAATATCCACTGTAATCTTCAATAGATTAGGAAAAGATCAAAGATCGAAAAACAAACGTTTTCGTTGGTCATAAAAAAAAAAAAACAAGAACATATAAAACATCTCAGTCAGGTACTGCACTTACAATGCTTCAACATATCTATTATGAAAGATCAATTGTTGTTGTACCTAATGTTAAATTCAATAATGCATTTTATCATAAACGTCGTTTCCGATCATGAATATCGTTGTCATTTGGATTATCGTTTGCTTTTTGACAACGAAGTTTTATTATTTCTGGAGGAAACATTAGTATTCTAAATAGTTCTCAGTAATAATATCAACGCATAAGTTCAATGGAGATTTTGAAATGCTTCGAAATTTAACGAAAATGACATCAACAATTGCATATTGCATGCGTTGATGAAACCGCATATCAAACACTATATAACACAACTCGTTTGTGTTACGATGCTGTTGATATAACAATCGACAAACTATTTGAACTGTTGCAAATAACGAAATATAGTAAATTAGCTTAGACGGGGCCAGAAGGGAGGCTTGAAAGAAATAATCTGAATTAAATCGATGCATTTTGCAAAACGAATGCGTTATCGAAAACGGCATTTGCAACAATTAACCTTTCAAGGGAACTAATATTTATCTTTTCAGGTTAAGATTTGGATTGATACAAATGGAGATTCCGACAAATTTCCATTGCCTTCGGCAAGAAATATGGATCTGCAGCTTTTTATGCAAATCATGATGCACTTTCAGCACAAGACATTAAATTAATTTTGAAGTGCGACGTCAATCGTTGCAAATCATCTCTGTGCCATCTAAAATTGACATTCAAATGCCTTAATGGCATTAAACAAGAAGAAAATTGCTTTTCAACCGTTGAAATAGAGACGTTCAAGAAATATGAACAAATAAACCGAAATTAATATATCTTAATTGCACAGCAGTGGAATCCTCAAACACTTTGGAGAATTAAAGAATTAATTAAATGAAAAGGGAAATAAAGAAATGTAATGAGTGTCAGTAAATGAACTAATGAGTGAATGCAAACAAAAAAGAATATTCGTATGTCTTCTCGATATTTGCATATGCAAATTGACGCATTAGCACATTGCTGGAGAGGGGATATGAAAAAGGAGAATTGCAATTATGAATCGTCGAAGGAACGGTATTAGTGAAATAGGAGCGATGTGGCACAAACGTTGGAACTATTCGGACATCGAGAGAGTTTGCCTTCAGCAACTCTGCGAGAGAATTTCTTCGAAGTCTTCATCAGTTGGAGCGCAAAANGAGTTTGCCTTCAACAACTCTGCGAGAGAGTTTCTTCAAAGTCTTCATCAGTTGGAGCGCAAAACTATCGGAAGGGATGCTTACTCTACAGTTTTTGCGTTAGAGATATAAGTTGTGAATATGATGACTTCTTATTGTAGCAGATTTTGAAAGTATTATCGAATTAAGTGTCACGGATTTGTTTATGCCAAACAGCGCCTTCAAAAACATGAGTCAAGGTTGGCTTTTAGCTGAGCAACGATATTCTAACGATTTAGCAAGCGAGTTTGATGGTCGGGATTACTGGGTCCTTAGTGGATTTTGTGGGATGCAATGTCACTGGGAGCTCATGAGATATTTCCAACGGCGCATTTTTCAGAAACAAGATACACTCACCAAACAATGTAATTATACGAAATAGTAAAATTAAATGCAAGTTCAAAGGTCGTTCTCTCTCTTCCAGACAGGTAACTTTATCACCTATACGTTCGTTTATTCTTGGTCATATGGTGAATATTTCAAAGTGATGTAAATATTGAGCACAGTTTTGCAAGAAGTCTGTTTATGAGCCAAACTATCAACCAATAACTTTGAGCCGAATCATCGAGCAGTAATTAGTCAAACCATCGTCAGTGAAGTGTTTCTTCAAATAGAGATTTGATGCGAAGTCTCTACAAACTGTCCTACCATTCCTTTGTTGTGAATGTGGCGATGAAGGCGTTTTTTTTTTGTTTTATATCTCGGTGGCTTATTTTATACTTCGATAAGGTTGTATATACCCGACTAGGATGCTCTTAATTATTAATTTCCATTGGAATTGATTAGTATGATATTTCGGTGGGGGGAGGGAGGAAGGGGGGATTGTTGTTTGTTCGAGTCATTAATTTTATGGCCTTGCGCTTACCCAGAATTAAGCAAGAAGTGCTATAATTACTGATGGGAAATTACAAAATGAGGTAAGATTGCTCCTGGTAAGGCTCAAAATTTCTTCCCATATAAGTAGCCTAAATGATGGCCAGGAAGTGAAGTAATATGAACTAATTTCTTGCAAATGCAAACGCCTATCGCCTTCTCCTGAATTCGTTTCATTAATACTCCAAGCGATCTTTTTTCATCACTTACTCCAAGTGTTCACATTGTGCAATTTTTTATACCCATAATCAACCCCTAAAGGTTCACAAACACATCACTCCCTTACCTATTTTTCAAATCTACAACCGCTCATTATTAAGCACAGATAAAGTCGTTGACTCGAGCAGTTGTTTCGAATGGTTTTGCGCTGCAAGATGCAATCCCGCTCTTCGCAATGATTACGGGCAAGTTCGGTCGGAAGAAATTATTCACCCGTCTCGACTGCTATTTTGTATCTCTGCAGGACATCCTTCGATTGCGATGATGAATACTTCAGCAATATTTCGTGGAGAATCCACATAGTTTGGTAGTGGTTTGCTATCCGGTGCAAACACTTTATGAGGCTTTGTGCTACTACCTTTCAGTTTACTGATCAGTTGCTATTCCTCCATCTTCTTAGCTCAGAGTTCCTTATGCTGAACCGAAGCTATTCATATCCATATGGTAGCATTCCATGAAGTATAGCCGATTCTGTAAAGTATATCTTTTTCAAGTGAATGGGAAACTATGTTCGCGTAAACTTTGCTTTATTTTATATAATTTTATTGAATAATTAATATTATTGATGACAATAACGTCGTGATACTTTCTGGGATAGGTCGTTTAAAACTTTTTATGTCCTACTGCTTCAGGATTCATGGCATCGGTTCCGGATGAAAATTGTGGATCTTCATCTTCGACAGATGAAGGAACCGGTGAGGAACACTTGGTTGAATCGCTAGTCTCTCAAATCGACTCCGACAACATTGCTAGTATTATTCGTTTACAGAAAAAATCGTAAGCTCTTTGATTTCCGCCCTATAAAATTATTGCAGACTAAGGCAATGATTGAATTCAACAACGGACTTTTATGCGCTTCCTTAAGTTTGCTCTGCGTAGATGCATGATAGCAACGTCGTATACCTTGCTATTCATGCCTCTGTGTGTTTATCAGTCGCTCCCGAAAGTTTTAAGTGGGGTTGCCACTGAACGTGCAAGCACAGTTTTTGACCATTGTCAATTGATGGTGCCTCTTGTTGTCGATCGATTAGCACCTTTTGTAATGAGTTCCAACAGTCACTGTCGTCAACGGATGAAGGCATTCACATACACTAGGTTACTTTCTAGTTTGTATAGCTCCCCAAACGGCTGTTTCTTTTCTTGGCTTATTGCAATTCCATACTAATGTTTTTCACTATTTGGCTCGTGCATAAGTGTTAATCGCATATTGGATCCCCTGTAAATCCGTTTTCTCTGCAAGACGCCTTTCCTTCGTAAACAAACCCTCATCTTGAACTGGCATGAGCGGGTCCCTTATTTCGCTCAGATAAACTTGACACTCAAAATTAGTTGAACAGCAAAAGTATGATTTCGTGTGGCAGGCCTGCTTAGCAATTTTTCTTATGTTTACCCCATCCCTTCCCTCCAGACCTCATCTACTTTTCCTCTCGAATGTTCATCCGTTTCGAAATCGCTCTAAGACCATATTTCTAGAAGCTTTCTACTTCATAAATACGAGTTAGGGCTGTCTTTTACAATTGTCTTCAAATTTTGAACGCAATAATTTCCTCAACAGTCTTTGCTATACGTCTTGATCGATGCTTCTCAATAGCTGATTGTTGTGATGGGAATGAGTAAAAGTGTTCGTTATTCACTATTCTACCATTGAATGGTGGGTTTGTTGTTGTTGTTTTGGTTAAGCCGAATACCTTCAGGTTGATCCGATTCGAGAAGACCAACGAAATGCTTTCCAATTGCTGTATATTGTCTGCGAAACGATTGGAGAGGGCAAAGAAGGAACTCACTGAAAATAAGGAATTAATTCTGCAAATGAAATCCGATCTGGAGTCAGTTTTTCGGCGTATTCGCATATTCAAACAGGATCTCATCGCTCGATATCCGGATATTTGCAAACAGTTCGGTAAATTATAGTTTAATATTGAAACTGTTAAAGATACCTGAATTGAGAAAGTTGGGATATTGTCTTTTAATTACTTTGTGAATCATTTCGTTCATTTTCATGTTACTACTTTTATTTTAATTTTTAATTTGATGTCATAGGAGTATCCAAAAGGTGGGGAGGGGAATATGGATGATATTAGTGATGAACACCTGTCGTGTTTATTTATTTCAATGCCAAAGTGGTTAATCTATGCTTCGGACCGTAATGCAAAATGTCCCTTTCACATCTAACGATGCAGCTGAGTAAACATCGATCGAAGGGATTGATCTATAGAGGTATCGAAGCAGTTATAATAAAGTGTTCATTATTTCCGCTTTATTACATTCATCAACTCTTTTTTTCACTTTCAAAACTTCATTGAATGAAAGAATTTAATGACGTTAATATTGAATAACACAATAGTTTTGAAGGGAATATTGCTGTTATAAAACGAAAACAGACGAAATAAGTTAATTTCTCATCCGTTATTTTCTTTACAGTCATATGAAATTGTTGGGCACCCAACAAAGTTGTATTTTCTCACATTTCAATGAGTGCAGTCAAAATATTTCCATTGTTTTTGCAGAAGTTCCATTAAAAGAAAACGACGATGAATAAGGCGACGATGTATTCGCTTCGCAAGGCTACTCAGAAGTCAATTGTAATGTTGGATCTCCTCGAATTAGTGTAAACTTGATTTTTATTTAACCTATCATGGAAATTTCTTCTGTACTATTGAATAGAGCTGCAGTGAACTACAAAACCAAGAAGAGGGGTGAGAGAGGATGATACTAGAAGGTGATTTAATGGCCAAAAAAAGTGTGTCTCAATGTAGTAGTGTTACTTAAGTAGCAATTTCACAATTTAGACACATTGTTTTAAACTTTGAAATGCGAATCTATAATTGTTCATAGGTTTCTTGACAGTTTTACGACCGTTGACCTTTATATGAAGGTGAAGGGAGTGTGACAATTGCAGATGGTTGATTTCTTCGAACGTTCAATTATAGGTGATCAGTACGACATGAACTGCCAAGGATATTGACTGTGGAAATCGATTTGTTCGTATTCCACATATTCACCCGAAATTTTTCCCTTCAGGTGTTTAGGTGGATTCATTTCTGATCATTGAGCCGTAGAATTGCGGGTAGATATGGGCAGCATCACTTTTTACTCCATCATGCGGAAATATCCGATTTCCTGTTAGAGTCAAGGTCCTGAAGGTCATATACTGCGAATGCATGACTGTAGTGGTTCTCAATTGTTTCATGACGCATTTGAGAAGCAGCGGTGCTTTAGAAATTAAAATCAGTGTGACATACTGGGTTCGGAAGAAAAGATTTGGGCGACACTTCTGAGGGGGGGGGGGGGGGGGGGAGGGATTTCGGGATAGGATGACCTTTGCTCCCAAGAGGGTCCGTTGTTTTCTTAGCATAAATGCACCGCTGCTTCATGCAAGAATCGCTCACTTTGGAACAAAGGTTGTGATGTGTATAGTGCCGTCTTCTAATTTATTGTTTATTTTTGTGATAAACACATACATCTGAGGTGTCGCTTAAGACCATTCTCACAACAAAAGCAGCTGCTTCCTTCCGAATCATGCGGTGAGCTGTCATTTCTGGGTTTAAAGGCTTAAAGGCAGAGCACAACCAACGTACAGTTGTTGGCCCATGTTCCACCTCCCGGTTCTGGCATACTAAGTAAGGAAATATTCCCGATTGTTCTTTCCTTGCGTTCAAGGCGTTATTATTGCTGCACAATGCTTTCAGACAAAGTCGTCGATTTTTTTTTTTTTGAGAATCTTTATACAGACACAAAGGTAAAATCGATTATTTCTTCTTTTTCTTTTTCTTCTCACATTCGGAACCTGAGCTCGAGCTGTTTTTCCTTTTCCTCTTTTTGTGTTTGTGCTCTCTCTTTTTACTCTTCTCTTTTTTCTCCTTCTTTCGCTTCTTGCGTTCTTTCTTGTTATTCTTCTTTTTTTTTTCTGAAACAAAAACTTATCCCTTATCAATAAAAACGAATTATTTCAACAAAGTACGTCTATTTCTTTAGTTGCTGTCGACTGGGAGGAGATCTCTCGGTGATTTTTGGTCATAGACTAGGCACGTGTGATGAGTTCGAGGAATAGAAGCACAGGAAATGCATGCCTTATTCCTCCATACATCTTTTCTTCAAAGGATGTTGAGTCAATAAAAGAATTACCAGATCCTTGGAGGGGAAGAAGGCTACCCTCTAGAAGGAAATCAGAAATACATTTGCTCAATAAAAAACACCTGTTGCTCGTTCACTTGTCATGGTTGCAAACACTGGTCTGGTCATATAGAGCTTCAACCCTCCCCCACTCCATCACTACAAAAAGTGACCCTCTTCTGAACATTGGCTTGCTTTTCGGGCATCGTCAAAACTAGAAGCTCCGCTCCCTTTATCTAGGCAGACACGATATCGAAAATGAACGCATAGCCACGCAATGATAACAGACTTATAATACTGACTGATATAAATAAGAAAGAGGGAGCACTGCCATAAGCTTCGGGAATGGGTCAGCCTTGTAGACGGGGAACAACAATTAGAAATCAAAATTGACCCTTCTCTATACTCGGCATTATTTCCACCACAATTTCGATCAGTTGCAGCATGCACCTTCGTTAATGAGATGCTTGTCATCGTAGGTATCGATCGGTTGGGTCTAATGGTTCACCAGCCATATCTGGGCAGAATACTTCGCTAGTCTTAACTTTTAGTATCCCATGAATGGTTCTTTTGTTTTTAGTAGTTGAGATAAATGGTTGTATAGTCTGGAAACCATCGACCGCATAGGAGGTTCCATAGTCACCTTTCGACGTTAGCGGAGTTTCGTAGTCGGATTCAGAGCTCGTCGATGATATATCGAGAAAGGCATCTTTGGAATCTTTGGGCTGCAGAAAATTACGACATTGGAAAGCCAGGTGACCCGCATAGCCACACTTCCTGCATGCACCTGTCACGGCCGTACGCATCATCGTCACGCCAGACACGTCTGCAAGATCAATGTGTAAAAGGGAAGTGGGGGNGGGGGGGTTCCGCGAACCTTCTGTTGCTGGCTCCTCAAAGACAGACTCAACGTCAAAGAATATGCCCCACAGCCTCATGAACTGATGCGATTGCCCTCATTGACTGCCCCAGTAAGCTGCATCATCCTATCAACGGTGAACTTGGATGAATGTTCGCATTATGCCGTACTTTAGATGTGGGGAGGGGGGGGGGGGGGGGGGAATTNCGCAATATGCGCCTCACGTTGGTCTACGTTAACGCAGGAATCTTACATCAAATTCCTACTCTATCATCGCCAAACTTAAATATTTCCTCCCCCTTCCCTTCCGCCTCTTCAACCTGAATCAGATGTTATCTCAGCATGACCACTATCGTTCCTTTAACGAAGTCTTCAATCGAAATATTATTTCCTTTTCGGATATCTTTCCCGTGTGCATGTAAAGTGACACAGACGCCCTAGTATAAGCTGATAAAAATAAGTGCGCCACATGGCAGAGTGGACACTGCGTTCAAGCCGTATTCCAGTATTCCTGCAAACGTCATCAAGAATCCATCAATACAGGATTTCGACCATGGATGATTGTCACCTTATATACGACGAAATGATAGACAGACGCAAACGATGTGGGAAAGAAAGAATGGGAAAAGTATTACCAACAAATGGTGATGCCTCAATACGAGCTGATATTGATTCAGGATTTGCGTCGGCCGCCGGATCCGTTCCGAACTTTCTTCGGAATGGCATCGGCTCGAAATTAGCCATCTTGGAGAATCTTCGAACACTCGCGGCACTTCTGGATGCTTCGTCACCTAACAAATGAAAAAGCTTAAGATGTGTAACTAAAGGATTAAGGAACTCCCACCGAACAGAAACAAACAGTTTATTACAACGCTGAATTTATGATTCACGAATAGAAGGACGTCAAGATAAATCAATTCACGAGATATGGACATTAAGCTGCATCACTTCAGCTTATTCCTCGAAGGAATGCTGTATTTGCAACATTCTTCCAACAACATTCACTGAGCAGTCACTTCATTCAAACGGCATATAAAAATAAATAAAAACGACTCGAAAGGTGATTTGAGGTGAATAAACAACTGTATTAGGCAGCGGTTGAGTTGCAAAAGGAAGGCGCTATATTCTTTCATAATTCTCGTGGCCAGTTGCCCTGTTTTCACAGCTGTGGGAATGGACCCCAGTTAGGGTATTTCGAGGGCAAAGACGACAATAATACATAGAATTCAATTCCCAAGACGAATTAACTCCGTCATATCGCTCAAAAAAGGTGCTAATACGATTTCAACAAGGCTCCACAGACCTCGTTGAGGTGTTGGGTGTCACAGGCAATGATAAGATATTATAGACCGAGATGTAACTGTGGGCTAAAGAGTACTGGACACATGGGAATACATTAGGTAATTAAGCACAGAAGGAGTCATTTGATGGTTGTACGAGCTTAAATCGCCAATACACTTCAACTTGCTCTTGTCAGCCTCCTTTCCCCTCCCTTCGTGGTTTATTCTTACCCATTCTTGTCCATTCCCGCATCAGGTGTTTTACTACCACATAGATGGAGTTCTCTTCAGGTTCTGCCGTGATTAGCCTTTGGAATGGCTCAATGAAGTAATAACTGCTATATTGGTTCAGCACTTTAATTAATGACAACTACATTATACTTATACGGCTATATCGGCCCGCCGAGTAGGTGTTATGTCTATT
>JAARMF010005439.1:0-11799 GCA_022844705.1 Toxascaris leonina
AGTTAGATGCCTATCAACCGTTGAAGCATTTTCTGTCAAAAAAACGAAGGCATTCGATTCGAAGCAATGGTTGGATCAACGCAAGGATACCTTCAGCACTGAATGCGTCAATTTTTAGTGTTTGTAGTCTCTCGCTGCACACGCAATTTCGGGTCGCTTTCGTTCGATTTTCAACAGCACTGGACGGTAGCACAGCAATGTGAACGGAATATCGTCATATGCATTTATTACTTAGGGCGTGATGCCTACTAAAGCCATGTTATGCACACAGCCACACGGGAGTAATCGTCTTACCACACATAAATAAATGTTGATGAATATCAGCAGACACAGTTTTATAGGTCAAAACAGCCATCGAGATGCGCTTTACAGGAACTACTATTGATGTAATGATTATTTGGACATTATGCATTTGTCTCAGTTATTGCTTTAATGAGTATCCTTATGAAGTCATTCCTAAATACGCTCGGAAACATATTGCAGCATAAATAAGTGATAGCTTTCATCAAGAATATATTGAATGCAATACTCATAAATACACTCATGAATAGAATCGCTCAAAAACCTTAAACGGCATTCAACACTGCAATACCACAACAGCATACAACTTCTTTTTATCGCGGTTGAACAAATTATTGCCTTCGACAGGAAGAATCTGCGCGAAAAAAAAATGAAAAAAAGTAACACGCGAGTTTCCAACTGTAGGAATGCGTGACTTGTTACTCTGCACTTCAAAATCAAACACAAATGTGCGCGTCTTTTTACTGTTTGTCAATGCGACTGTATGTGTGTATGCGTACGCTTAGATGTAGCATGCACATATAAGCAAATATGTGTATGTGAGCATTTGCATTCACGTACACGTGTAAGCGCGTTTTATATATGTAATTGTGTAGGTATGCGTACGTCCGTGTGCGTATGTGCGTAAAAAAGTTGGTCTCAACAAAACGCTGATAAAAGCAGCCACTAACTTATACCACACAGATAAAATACTCTGAGTGCGGTGCAACACACATGTAAAGGTAGAGTTGTGTGTATTTATGGGACATATGGCTTGTCGGCG
Source organism: Toxascaris leonina (assembly GCA_022844705.1). Taxonomy (NCBI): domain Eukaryota; kingdom Metazoa; phylum Nematoda; class Chromadorea; order Rhabditida; family Ascarididae; genus Toxascaris; species Toxascaris leonina. Next base: position 1,064 of record JAARMF010005439.1, read on the forward strand.
GCGAAAGTCTGACCCGCATAGATATTGCTTTCATATGAATATACCAATTGTTCAACAGTAAATAAGATCAGCCCTGCCCGTTTTAGCTATATAAGAGTATAGCAAAGAGAATGAAGGGAAATTTGATGACCATTAAAAAGTTCCTCTATTATTTCAATTAGCTAATCGAGTGATATTAATCGATCAATAAAGAATCAATCGATTATTAATCGATGGAACTGATTACTCAAAGCAATTCCGCAACTAATTTATCCCAAATTCACGAATTTATCAGAATCATTTCGCATAAATATTCAACCTTATATGAAACTTTATAAAAATGAACAAAGTGAAAATATTGATGAAGAAAAGAAATGAGTCAAACTTTAGCTAAAATTGGTGAACGAATCTTCACTCCTAACTTCATTTCATTTTTACATCTCAAATCACAAAACTTCAGCACCGGTGAACAGGGAAAAGGCATCCTCAAACGACGGGGGTTCTAATGAATGACAAAAGGGGTACCCTCAAAAGACAGTTAGGAGAGCTCATTTCTGATAAGACCCTCAGAATGTGGATAAGAGCGAATGCTGTTACTTTAAGATGAGAGTAAAAGCGTTCATTCAATTGGAACGATGCAATTTCCACATATATGCAATACCCCACAATTGTGAGAAAACTGCCGTATTTCCCTAGATGAACGATCAGGTCTTTTAGGTGAGAAAGCGAGGCCATCTAGGTATGAGAGTCGAGTGATTCTGATATGAGGTTAGGGTCTTCTAGACGGTGGGCTTAAAAAATATGGATAGAAGGCAAGGATCATCGAGATAGTAAACTGGCGTCTTTCAGAAGAGGATGCTAGATATAATTTCCTCTTTTGTTCTCATTTTCTGCTGGGGAAGCTTTCTATTCAGCAGTGTTCTTTTGTATCCATTAAATCCCATCGTAAGCTGTGTATCATATTTTTCAGCAGGTGCGCTCAGTGATGCTTTGACTACCACATCATTATTCCCAATTAACCTATACGGCACGTGAAAAATTGCTCATTTCATTCGACAGCAAATTTTTATTCACTTTATGTGCAGAAAGTGCTCTCCAATCAGTATTATAAAGAAAGAATAGCAGTAATTAACACTTCAGTATTCAGATGGAATATTAGAACATCCACTCGAGAAAATAAGAACACTTAAAAATATATAAAAGTTCTTTGTGCATTCATAGTGGTCTTGTTGAAGTGATTCTGCAACCAAATAGACTAACAAAGGTATATGACGAGTGAGTGACGATGATATCATGAAGTTAAAACACACTGGTATTAATCCTCGAACACAAATTGATTTATGCAAATCATGCACGACAAGCAGACCGCCCCTCCACGTTTACCGATAAACAAACCAATGCAACCCATCCATCGTAAGTAATTCTGTGGCTATAGATGGAACTTGAAGTAATTTAAGTAGGTGTAACGCAGAATGGGAATCAATTCGTTAAAAGCAATCGATGCTTTCCAATAGATCGCTGTATACGAAAGGGACATATATAATCAACCTTCTCCCAATACCCAAGGAAATTGAACCGAATCGATAGCAAATCTTTTGACCGTTTTTGTTTTCAAACTAATTTGCATTGAGGCGTCCGGGAATGGCAAAAAAGATTCGAAAATGCTGCAGATTTTAGGGGAAAAGCAGAATTTGTTAGTACAACGCCACCCAAATCGTGGACTTTCTACGTTTTCGCTGCATGTGATATTAAATCTAACAAATTGATAATAAAGTGTAAAACTTAAAAAATAGGGAAAATTCGGGGATTTGCCTATGTGTGCTCTAAATGTTTTTTGCAGTCATCGACCAGCCTGAGTATTGAGCAATTTATGATGAGAATGCGTTCAAGTTATCGGTCTAACGGAGAGTCCGTTGAAATGCGCGCAGATAAATGAATAATGAACATTATTTCGATAGAGGTGTTACTTCATGTTAGCTTCGTTATGATAGTCGCAGGCAGCTGTNGCAGCTGTACCGAGTGTAGCGATCTTGTATGGAAGAAGACGATGGCACAGCTAACCAGATCATAAATATCTACTTCGAAAGTGCTAAACTATTGTCGCCCTAATCAGCATGACGCATCAGTTTACTGAGTTCGATTTATAAGAACCGATTTCATGTCAGCATCTCTTTTATGGTTTTTGGCATTTGGAACGCTTTGGTTTTCTATTCGGACCGCTCTTATCCTGTTTGGTTGAACAGAGGTGACGAGGCGCTCGCGTACGAGATGAGGTGTGCCGTAAAACCTCCTTTACAAAGATGAGATGAAGCATTGCTGAGGCAGCATTACAACTCTCTACCTAGTTTTATTACTTTACAAATTCGAATATCCACAATTTCACTAGGACATAAAATTGAACCAAACGTCAACGTTATAATTTATGGTTTGGATGACATCCGTGCAATCATTTAACAGGTAAGAACATGGCACGTGAAGCTAGCTGATGAGAGCATCAAAAGCTGCAGCAGTTGCAACAGTTTTATATATTCCAGCGCGAAAGTCTGAATGTCAAAGTTGAATGGCAATCCACACGAGCGAATGATGCGAAATTGTCAACCACAGGTTTAGTTTTTTTCGAACTTGTAAATTCCGTGGTTCGAGAGTGAGGATGTGGAAACCGAGCTGTCGGCATTCGAAAAAGAAGTGAAAAAATCACCTAACGATTCATTTAGATGCCAGAGCTTATGAGGAATCGGTACAGAAGAAGCCACGAGCAAGATGAATCAGCACAGTTCACGTTCATGAAAGCTTGCTAAGACGTCTTTAGCTGCTACAGGAGCAGGTAAAGAAGTGTAGAAAACTGCTCCATTTCTTGCTGAAATAAATCTCTTTCTTGTGAAATTCAGGAAACTGACGATCGCACATTGCAATGCTTTTCTTCTTAGCTCTGCTGAAGTTTTTTTCGAAAAGTATCTGGAATTTAGTTCCGAAGAAAACACAATGTTGCGATAATTTAATTTACGGGTCTCTAATCAGAATTTCTGCATTATTACTCAGATACTCATCAAAACTTCGCTATTCAAATAGTCATAAAAGCTTCAGGAAAATCAATTCACCACGTGCTTGAACCGGGTCGAGTCCTGTATTTCTCGCTTCGCTTCATTTTAAATTGTATTGNCTTTCTTGTGAAATTCAGGAAACTGACGATCGCACATTGCAATGCTTTTCTTCTTAGCTCTGCTGAAGTTTTTTTCGAAAAGTATCTGGAATTTAGTTCCGAAGAAAACACAATGTTGCGATAATTTAATTTACGGGTCTCTAATCAGAATTTCTGCATTATTACTCAGATACTCATCAAAACTTCGCTATTCAAATAGTCATAAAAGCTTCAGGAAAATCAATTCACCACGTGCTTGAACCGGGTCGAGTCCTGTATTTCTCGCTTCGCTTCATTTTAAATTGTATTGAAATCGCAACATATCTCGCGTATTACAGAAACTCTCGTTACTAAAAATTAATGAGCGGGGCACTAGGAGAGGAGAGGGGAGGACGGTGGGTGGCGACGCAGAAGAAGAAAATGATTTGATGTGAAGACACGACTTTTGAAGCTATCAGATGTACAATGCTGTAAAGTTCACGCATAATGAAGTGCACAGAAATCTCGAAATGAAGTTGCCCAAGCCGCAATAAAAAGAACGTCTGGAATTGAGCTGCTATCGACGTAGAAATGGCGAGCATCGAATGCAGTAATGCATTGTCCTGTCAGGATGTATCTCAAAATAGCGCACTTCGATTGCCCTATTCAAACGACAAATGTGCAGCTGCATTCTCGAAACTTTCACACAAAAAATATTCCTATTATTTATGCACTCCGAAAAATTCCGCATCGATTTATAGCGTCGACATTTTTCTGCACTTTTTTGCAAGTCGATTTCTAAAGATAGATATGGTCGTTAGGTCGTCATAAAATTTCCTATTAATGCCAACAGCTTCTCTAAAGTTGTCAGCTACTAGTGAAGCGTAGTGGACTTTGAAACACGCTTCCTCTGAATAAATCGCTTCCCTAGCCTCAAAATAATGTGCTTTTTCCATATTCTCTCACGAAAAATGAAGACCTTTCAATAGAAATCTTAAAAAGTTATTAGCCCAAGACGTTGTATTCGAAAGTGCACGGTAGCTGTATTTCATTTCGCCGTATAAAAATCAACTAATGGATGATCATAAATGTTGAATGCAATACTTCATTACGGTTATGCGCTAACTGCTACGCTGACAAACGATTCTAGTCCGGTCACAGGTTGAGTAGAACACATCGAATGGCATAGAAAAATTGTCGATAGCTCTCTTAAGTAATTCACAGGTGAACGATCCTACTGATTAGCTGAACTCTTAAGCGCAACATTGTATCATTTCCGCTATCGGATATACCGTCAGGAATTTTACGTTTCGATAAATTGCATCATGACGAATAATTTCACATTTTAACAGCGAATAAGATGCACCGTAATTAAGACGCTTTACGGTTGCTAATGTTTAATTGTTTCATTTGAGATGTGCGATGCAAGATGCTAAATGCAGTGATTTTTATGAAAAAAGCCTTTTCATGCTGCAAAAAAAGACATCCTCATATGGAGTTCATCAATTCGAAATTCTTCCTTTGTTGGAATGCCCTCAACTGGTCTGCAATAAGAAATTCACACTTCAAAAAAAGTCTATATATTCGATTCCGGAGATGCAATTTGAATCATTTTCCATCGGATATTTAACCATCTTAACTTTCAAACTAAACTCCAAAAATTACCGTAGTAACGAAAAATGAGAACAAAGGTATGGCACATAGGAGGCGCAAAACGTCGAAGTGAAAATCGATCGCCACTTCCGATGTGATGTTTTGCGACGTATTCGAGAAAAAAGCAACTCGTGCTTGAGTCGATTCGATATTTCATTAACTCAGTACTTCACAATGCACCTGTCTACTAGAATTATCTGAAAGTTTACCTAGCCTAAATCGAAGCTATAAAAAGTTAATGACAAAAAAACTGTGCTAAAAAATGTAGCCAATATTTCATAATTGAAATCAACTAACAACGAAAGTCAATTTTCAGTGCATTCAAAAAGACAAAAAATCGAACCATACAAGTGCCATACTGCTAAATGTTTTGCCTCCGAGTGTATATACGCCATCATTCATTTAAAAGATTTTCGTCCATCATATCGCTCTAATGGAATACTTTTTATCGAAAGTGATATTGTTGTGAGATAAATAATTAGAGAATTATATGTGTTTACCCAATCGTTGTGATGAACTGAACGTATCATATTTCTATTACTGTCAAAGTATGGAGGGCTATTTATAGGGAAATATCGCATTTAGGCATTCATCGAGTCATCCAACAATTTCATACTCTGCAAGTTGCATACACACTTGACGATGAGACTATTGGCGACTGAGAGACATGAGGAAGTGGCAAAAGAAAAAACATTGACGCTTTAACAAAACTTGAATTTGAAAAGTCAACGAAAGGGGCAGATTTCTCTTCACCCCACAATCGAATCTCATCGGGATTCATCGCATTGCCTTTCTCTCACCCTTTGCGCTCTTCTTCGAAAGTATTTCTTCTCGTATTTAACTGTATTTTCGAGACACCCAGAGGAAATGTTATGCGAAACAAAAAATAACATTTCCCGCTGAGCGACAAGCAACAAATAACAAAAAGCTGTGCTATCATAACACATCCCATGCTATGCTAAATAACTGCGTCAAATGCACCTACTACGTTCCTTGCAACTCTTCCGTGTACTATTCGAAGCTGACAGCATAACATCTACTATTTCTGTCGAACTGACCCAAATATTGTTGCATCAGTTCTGTGAGTTTGATCGGTCTGAGAGACAATCGTGAGATCACCTTGTCTGATTAACAGAAACGCTTGCTGAGCTCAACAATCAACTAGGAGAAAAACGTTAAATGACGAGCTAAGGGAATTGTGATGCAACGGTTACCGTTCAACCGACATCAGAATAGAATAGAATTCGGGTCATTCAATATCATGCCCTCCCATTCTGCCTCGACTCCCTTCTCTCTACTTCGTTTCCTTTAGTTCCCCTACTCCAATGCTACCCTTTTTCCTTCCCCTCCGAAATTCAACAACTAAAACAATCGAAACGATGCTGAGAGCTGACAGCATGTTTTTTCACAACAAGTGAATGATGCACACCTGTAAAGAACAAATCTGCAGCCCAAAAAAAGCGCACAGCAAGAGTACGACTGAAGAACACATTGCACAGCGCTTCAAGCGTTAGCAGATAAAGTTCGTAACCGTTGCACCAAGCGGATCCAAAAAAGAGGATTAATTTGTACTCATTGAAGGGCATTTATGCCACAGTCTTTTTCCTGCTGAATGTCTTTTCTCAATGCAAAAAAGAAAGCAACAAAAGTTTCAGGTTTGTGCGCTTTTACGTCAAGCATAATGCAACCGAAGATCTGGAAATTCAATGGAAACAGGCCATCGCCTTTCTCGATGTTTCCCCTCATAACAGTTCACCACGGATGTTCACGAGATATCAAAGATAAGTGGGCTGATGATATAATAGGAAGTGGGGGAGAGAGTGAGAAGAGTGTGCAGTGAACCCAAACAAAGAAAAGTTTGTTCTTTCAAGAACGACGAGATAAACTTGGTTGTTTCACCTTCCCTATTGTCGCAGTTTGAAAATAATGAGTGCAGTGGTACCCTCCATCTTGCGTTGTCCCTAATTTCGATGCCATCGCCCTCCTTCCCTTCCCCTCCCCTTCCCTACCCCCCCCCCCTCAAAAAAAATAATCCTCCAGGTGGAGCTGTTACTCAGCAAATTGCTCCCTCACTCTGTACCCTGGTCTCGTCTATGGCATCGAAGACTTCCCTGAGAAAGCTCATTAGTAGGGAAAAGGTCGTCTTCAGAAATCCTATAAACATTACACTCGATAGCGAGTCAGTTGTCGTTGGTGGATGTCACCGATCAAATTCAGTCTCTCAAAGCAAAACTCAACTGACCGCCGAGCAACTGTTGCGAACCAAATGATTGTGGTTCAATTACACGATAATGCTGCATCCACTGGTGCAGTGGAAAAAGTGAATGCGCTGCCAAAGGCTACTTTTTAACGTTTTTTTCCGGTAGGTGATAAGAAAGCATTCGTTGCTGCGAAAGAAGTGTGAGTGAAACCTCGATTATTAAGTAAAGGGGAAAAACTTTTCATGCGGAATTTCCCGAGAAGCACCCCACTTCCGAAATGATGCACATTTAGAACCAACCACAACAAAGGCAAAAACATCGTCAAAACTCTGAAATATTATCGCTTTTCTGTACGGTGAACGTATTTTTGGGGTGAAACCTACAATAAGGGCGGCTGAAATGTTTCTCAAAATTTAAGCGAGTAAAAACACAATCAAATGAGAAGATCTTCGACACCTCAACTACGCAACGAGGCAACAAACAAAGTGAGGTGTGATGCGTTTCTAGAATTGTGCTTTGTATATTGATAGTAAAGCAGGAAACAGCTGTCCCTTTGAACTCTGTTGTCTCGATCCGAGATAGCGATATGTAATAGGAAGGCGATAGGCTATCAACGGGGAAGTTATTCATCAGAATTTCCAACCTTTTAAAACAGGACATAATCGAGGAAAATTTATATCGGAAGCGGATTATAATCGAGAGTTAATGGCACTTCATGCAAAGTTATTTGTGATGTTCGCATGTGTTTTAGTCTCTAAAATTTACTGATTAGACTAATTCTGCACTAATACCCTCAAAGAGATTAAAAATCTTAAGAAGCAATCAACTCACTCAGATGAATTGATATATGCTTCTCAGTAAAGTCAAAGTGCACAAAACCTTCCCATAATCAGTGGCAATAAGTTCGACAGTTGCCAACATCGGCAACCGATAAATTGCATATTTGCGTAATGAATTTGCGTGATCAACCGCTCGCAACGGAATTAATGCAAAAATGAATTTACAAAGTGACATTTCAGCAGGTATAGTTCATCACTGATGAGTTTTGTTGAATATATTAGAATATAGCATTCGGTTGGCAAAATGTCCCATTCATCAAAATCCCTTCTTAGAGGCTTGGCTTGTCACATAAGCTGAGGAATGTTGCGTAGTTACGTCTGCTATGACGTCATCTAACGCGCTTTACTCTGAACTCATTCGCTTTTCGCATAAATTTATGCACTAGGAGATTGGAACGGCGGAAGAATGAGTGAAATTCTTTTTGACTTCTTTGGGTGCAACGGAAATGCCAAAAAATTTCAGGAAATTTTTTCCACGTCTAATAACAGTAAATGTTTTGTTTGATAGCAAATTGATATATTCCACTTTCATTAACGGAAAATATGGAGGATTGGACAAAAAACTTGATGTCACACAGGTGGAACATCTGTCATGAAAGAAGAAATATCAAGAAAACAAATTTCGAAAAGCGCATACCTCATCTCATAGACACCGAGAGATTTTAAGTGTGATAGAGTCGAGGAAAGGAGGAGAGCAATTAAGAGGACGGATGAGAGAAGAGAAAGGGGAAAAGAGGGGGTGGAGATGATCACAGAATATGAGCTACTAGTAAGGGAATGATGACTTCAAAGTAGTAAACTTTCCCTCCATTTTCAACCTACTCGACGATTTTCTTCGAGTTCGATGCAAAAAGAACAATGAAACATCATGAGGCAATCATTTGAAGCAAAAAATCGTTCGTTGATCGCCTTTTAGATTTTTCAATTTACACATATATTCTAAATATTTAGCTCTTTTCAAGACAAGTTCGACAAAGTGAAATACCCTTCGCCCATAGAATACAACATAAAGATTACAAAAGTTTTTTTCTAATGCCCTAATTAGGTGTGGGCAGAAGCAAATTTCTGGAAAACTAACAGGCATGAACTCATTAGGAAAATAAGACAGCGTTCGGGAGGAAATTACGCCTGTGAAAAATAATGCCGTCCTATGTAATCCCTCCAAATGCACCACTTTTAATGGCGATTTGATTTGGTGGACGTAGAAGAGAGGTTTTTATCGGTGAGCAGCATCTGAAAGAGGTTTAAGCCAACAATCGTTCTAGTGAAACAAATCGACACCGCAAAAAACCTATCAACTGTATTGATATATGAGAGCATCCCGCCTTCCTCCAAAATGAAGGCGTCGAACGTCGAGCGAATATTGCGGTCCACAAAACTTCTATACGATCTAGTGCGTTTTCTGCAGTCCGAACGAGATACTTCCAGAAAAAAATTCCACATGCAAAGAGCACAGCAATACGAATGGACTACCAGCAGATTTTGAAAAACGGAACGGGCAGATGATATTTCACACATATTAGTCATCAAAAAAGGTTTCGGAAAATTTTCAGTCTCAAAAACGGTTGTCAAATGAATCCATAAAGACGAATTGAATTACCATTCCGGATAATCTCCCCGGATTTCATTCCGGATGATACTGCTTTAAGATATCCACTCCAAACTGCTGACTTATTGCGGAAATTAGAGCAAAAAAACCCAGCAAACAGTTCAGCAAAAAGGACGATGCGAATGAAGTCAACTTCTTGTCTGAAAAGTCAACAGCAATAAGGAGACGTCATGAATTGAGCGAGTGGAAAATTAAAAAATAACTGCTCTAATCATTTATGTTCATGATTTATCGCACGTGCATATTATAAAAAATGCTTCCAAATTTTATGTCAGCCAATCTTCTGTATTGGTCAGTTGATCGATTGATTGACTAACTGGTTTATTGATTTCCTGATTGGATGATTGATTCGAAACGAAACAACTGAAACCAATGTTTTACACGGGATTTTCACTGTTATTCACCATTCAGTAAAAAATTAAATACGGAAAACGGAAACATAACGGCTATGATGAGCATCTGTAGAGAGATAAAAATCACCACTGAATAGGGCCACTACAAAATTGGTGGATACTCATCGCCTTATATGCTCGACGACGCCCTACTTTTGTGATTTATGACAAATATATTTACGTGATTATCGATGCTTTTATTCGCGTCTGATATATTCTACATTCTTTCCACTCCCATCGAAAGCACGTGGCTCTTATCACTTTGAGATGTTGTGGCTACACTTTTTTCATGCAAAAATACTCCTCCGGACAACATTGCTAATGAGCCCTGATGCATTACCACTAGTCCAGTTTGAGTTTATTTGTCTGCGTGAAATATGCAAAGCACAGCCCTCTCACCAGCTGCAATGCTGTCATAGATATACCTAGCGCAAGGAATATTCGCGGAGCCACACGTGAAGCTTATTGCTGCAATAGACAATGGAAGAATCCCACATAGGCAGCCTTCATAAAACTGCTATATACTGCAGTGTCACACAAATAATGGAAAATTCAGCGGACGTCGGCGTGATTTCATAGAGAATTTCTGAGTGGACATTTGTGTTTTCTCAAAAATTAGCTTAAGAAGGAATGACTCTCATGTGAAATAAACCTCTCATCTATGACCATTGCATTATGGAATGAAAAGATTTTATAGAAACATTGGATTGGATGTTCAAGTCGAAACGCCGAATTTCCATTAAATTCGAAGATATGAAAGCTGAAATAAAGGTTAAGTGCAGGCGAATTCCCTTGCCGATTCATACTGGTTATGGACAGTCTCTGACCGTCTCTCATTATCTCGAAATTTGCTAGTTGGAACAGCAACAAAATGTTAAATGGAAGAGCAATTTGTCAAGATAAAAGAGAAATCTCTTTCTGATTTTGATGAGAAAATCTAGATCG